>VZSZ01001083.1:15715-34347 GCA_013398815.1 Ibidorhyncha struthersii
TTTCCGCCCCCCCCGCCCCCCGCAGCCGGGGGAGCTCGGAGGTGGCCGGGCAGAGGGGACACAGCCCAGCGCTCTGCCCTCCTGTAAAGAAGCTTCTGTACCTTTCGTGTTGGCTCCGTTCCCCCCCTCCCCGGGCACTCCTGCGGGTCTTACCGGGGGGGTGGGGGGGTGTTTTCAACTCCAGCTCATCCCTTTAGTTTGCCAGAGCTCTGAAATCCCAGCGGTTGCTTCCTTGTTGGTCTTAGAAACGAGCGAAAATTGCAATAAGACCTATTTTTAAGCGTCTGCCGTCTATTCTTGACTCGGTTTCTCGTGTTTGTTTTGAATAAAGTACGTTGTGAAACAAGACTCATCTCCTGTTAAAGCAGGATTTTGTGTATGTGCCTATTTCAAGCGTGAGTTCCCGCAGTCTGATTAAATCTTTCCATTCTTTGACTTAGATACTACTCTAAAGTCTTTTTTTGGTTTTGCTATTGAAAGAAGCAGATCTTACTAATTAAAGCACAAAGTGGAATAAATGGTAATTTAAAAAAATTTACTTTATGTTTCTGGGCTTGGGAATATCCTTAAACTGGCCGTGCTCAGCTTCAGATCTGTTTGTTAGACAAGGCTTTTTTCATCTGCTTCTGCCCAAACTTTTCAGCTCTCCATCTCGGTTACAAATCATTTGAGAATAGAGAGTAATTGCTGGCTTAAAAAAAGAAACAAAAAAAAAAGCCAACACCAGTCTCAAAATGTAAGCGTCAAGCTCCCAAAGACTGGGGTTCCTCTGTGCCTCTGTTGTTTGACTTTTCGGTATGAGTTTGCTTTAGCCGGTTTAAGATGAATTCAGTCTTACCTCAGGTTTTATTTTAAAGTTGCACATCTAGTGGAAGGCAGTCGTCGTGGAAGGGGAGGATGGCGGGAAGGCCCCTCTCACGGTTGCCTTTTTCAGGAGGGGTTGAATCAGCCGCTGAAGGTCTCGTTCTGTGTTGGGATGAGCAAAGTTTGACTTGTAGAGGGCTGAAGTCAGGCGAGGAAAAGCCACGCTTGTAGGACCAATTTGTGGCTGTTGGCTATCGGACATCGGGGCTGGGATGCGGTGGCTCCCACACTGACACTCGTTACTTCATTTTGAAAATCTTAGTTCATATTTTTAAAAAAAGCAACGCGTCCAACTGGTTCTTTACCTCTCAGTATTGCTGTCCCAAGGGACGTGAAATTTATTTGAATGTTGTGAGATGCTTTGCATTGCCTTTCGGCGTATACAGCTGTGGGCGTGCTCCGTTTTTTTGGCTGAAGCCTTTAGAGTTCATATTCTCAAAGGTGTTCCTGTACCAGTGAGGTTTGGAAATACTCTTTTTTTTAAATGGAATCTGCGTTCTCAGGTAACTGCAGCATCTTGGCCTTAAGAGTGCAATTGCACACAAAAGCAAGTGAGGGGTTGGCAACTGGAATTTCTTTGTCCGCGCTTGCTTTCTGCAAAACGGGGATGATCCCAACGCAGTCGTGGATGGTGATGAGAGCATCCGCTGCCACAGAGGAATGCGAGAGCCAGGTCTGTCCGACTGCACATGGGGCTTCCGCAGACAGTCCCTGCTTTGCATTTCCCTGCTGTGCCATTTGCATCTCATGAATTCCTCTCGTAGTTCTGTGTCCCCGTCCTGGGGCCCCGCGTGCCAGCTCTGTTTGCTGTGGAAGGGTCCCAGCGAGTGCGAAATCCCAACGCCGTGCTACAGCAACCGGAGAGGCTGCAAGAGGTGCAGGCGACGCGCTGGGTGCCGTGCCCATGGCCCGGTGCAGCAAATTCTCCCTTAGCATCAGATCTGTCCTCTCAAAGAGCATTTTGTAGGTTTGGCGTATGAATTTGTAGGTTTGGCGTATAAATGGAGGCCCATCTTCGTCAAGGGACTGGGCACCATGTGTCCTGTTGAGTCCCGCACAGCAGGGGGGTGGGAGGGATGGGGTCGCCCATCTCCGGACTTAAGGCTGAGTGCAGTCTAGAGACAGTTGCTGTTAAATCATGTGTTATGTATGTGAAGGTACATTAAAAATACACTTTCTGTATATTTTTGCATGTGTAAATCTGAAATGGTAATTTAAGGCCGTAACCGTTGAAGACATGAGCAGCCAGCACCACTGATGTCATGTGTCCTGGCTGGGTTGGGGCAAATTCTCCAGTTGAGAGTATCCGTTGCCACTAAAAGTCACCTCTGTACTTTTTACCCTCTCTGTGACAACTTCAGGGCTGCCGTAAATGTAAAGCCTCAGTCGGTGGTTAATAACTGTAGCTTTTCCTAGCTCGATCGCAGTAAAATAGACTGCGCCAGTCATTGTCTTTAAATAGTCTCATGCTTGTAACACCTCAGAGCATTGACAGCTGTTATGTTTAATCACAACATGTTTTTGCTTTTAATACAGGCCTGTAAACATAGCTGCTTTAACGTATTTTAGCATATTTTCCTTGTTCAGTTTTAGTACTCCGGAGCTAAAAGCGTTCCTGCGGCATGCAGAGTCACCGCGCAGGCAGGGCAGTGCTGATTCAACAGGCGTATCTCGCCTCTCAGCCAAAGTTTCTGCTGGAGGCTGCCGAGTTATATTTAAACCAAGTTTTCCCCTCTTTCCCTCCCTCGAAACAAATGCCAGCGCAGTTAACGTCTGGACGCCGGCCAGCTGGAGCAAAGCGCTGCCCGGACCAGCGTGCCAGGGCTTGCCGTGGGTGCTGCGCAGAGGAGCGCCCAACCTCCCCGTGTGTCAGCGCATGCAGCTCGGTGAGCCGGGATTATGTTTCTGATATTTGAAACACATGCGAGTTTTCCTTCAGTAATCTGCGCTTTGAGACTCAGTATTTTGTCTTATTTGGACTGGCAGTTCTTCATTCCTGTGTTCAAACGTTCACAAATCCACCTTTTCGTGGTGGCTGTCTCTTGTTAGGCTGTTTCCGTCTAAGTAGCATATGAACTAATTAAGCTATAAATAAATAAATGACAAAACATTTCTTCAGTGCTAGCCAGGTACCCCTTAATACACTGAACAAAGAGGAATCCTTTTGCACGGTACACTACCTACAGAAAATCACTTTTCTTAACACAGAAAGCATGGAGGAAATTATTTCAGGGCCCATCAGTACACAAACTCTTTCCAGTTAGGGGGGAGAAGAAAAAACCCAACCCACCTTCAGCTTTGGGTCAAGTTTTTATGAAAGCTGGCTATGTCAGCGTTTCACCCAGCTCAAACAGAAGGATTAGAAAATTTTAAATTTCCTTAATTCGGCTGACTTGTTTTAACAATATATAGTTATGTATAGACGTGTGCTTTCATGTCAACAAATGTGAAAATCTTCCTCTTCTGATGATATTTCTGCTTAGTTATGGCACTGGGGGGTTAGGGAGTGTCTGCGCAGCATTAAATTTATGAGGAGTATTTTAAATTGCAACAGAAGCAAAAGTATTCTCAAACCGAACTTTATAAACTGTTTTGTTTTTTTGATCTGGTATTACACAGGAGCTAAGAGCTGTAGAAATGCCAAATTAAGGTGTGTGAAAAGTAATTTGAAGGCAACTGATAAGCTTGCTTTTTTCCTAAATTAGATTTCTATTAAAAAATTAAGAATTTTTGAGCTTAATAAATGGAGAAGTCTCAGCATAGTACAAGTGTCTCGTAGCGGTGAAGCTTTGAAAGAGATTAACAATTGGACACTGCAGTTGCTTTCAAAGAAGCCGGGGTCACCGAATGCTGGGCCAGTGATGACTTTATATAAAGCAAATGCAAAATAAATAAATCAATCGAATTCTTTGTTTTCTTGTCACAAATCCGTACTCTGCTGAAGGAAATCCTCAGTGTCTCTAGCAAGAAGCTGACAGAAGGCATAATTGCATTGACTGAAGTGATATTCCTCACGGCTGCATCGTTTAGTTCGTTGATGCATATTATGACTGTCCAGTCTCCACAAATGATTTTTTTTCTGTTTGAGGTTGTTCTTCTCTGGCTTTGTGTGGGGGAATGTTGAATGTGTCTGAGGACAAAGGACAGCAGGTACCTGCGTGTAGGCTGTGATGGAGACCAGCAGTTTGAGACATGTCCCTGTCTTCTGTGGCAGAGTGACTTCATGCTCAGATTCTTCAGGGCATCTCTAGTTTTTACAAAGTCTCTAATCCTTACAAAGAAAATGCTGAACACAACCAGAAACAAAGCGAAAATGGGAGATGGGGAGGCGTCTGTGGATGCCACCATCTCCAAGGTGCGTGTAGCAGTGTCTCTCCGTGGAGACCAGCACCTGCCCTTCAGGACTTCTCCTGCCTCTCGGGGCAGCCCAAGCTGAGCTGACAAAAGTACTTTTCTGTTTCTTGCTGCATCTGTGCCGTGAATTTTGCCGAAGAGGTGTGTTTCCTTTCTGCGCCATCGCCAGCTGATTCTGTTCTGCTGTGAGAAATTCCCAGTGTGGGTCAGGGTTTCCAAAGCGTTGCCTGCTCTGCTGTCCTCATAGGAAAGGATTTGTGTTGTACCGTGGTACGTGGCAGCAAGCTCCAGGGTTTGGGGCAGGGAGGAGACCTGCCTCCAGTCCTGCTGCCTCCTCTCTTAGCCACCGAGTGGCTCCTGGTGTTGTACACAGATGGAGATGTTCGCATGTGAAATTGTATTTTCTCCATCCTGGCTGGATTTGCTTTTCTCCCATACAGCTTCAGAGTGCGCATTTTTGCCTTTCCCGTCGGGAACTGATCCTGTGCTGGTGCACACCTTGGCAGGCATGTTATGGACCGGTGAATCCTTGTAAAGGCCACGTGGCATGAATGAATCTGGGTGCGGAGAAAGATCTTCCTGTCCCCGTAGCTGAGTCTTGTAAGTGCCCAACTCATTTGGAAGCTCTAGGATAAGATCGGTGCTGAATCTGTGCGGTGATGCACCAGTTATTCGGGAGTTTGTCTGGGGTTACGTGGTTGGTGGTTCTCCAAGGTTAGCACAAGGCAAAAGGCCCCTCTGAACTGAGCCCGTAATTAAAGATGCTCCTTCTTTTGGAGATGTCACTAGCTAAGACTCACAAAGAAACATCAGAGGAAGAAGAGAGAAAGGAAAAGGTGTGGGTGGAATGATTATAAGCAAACAACCTAAGCCTAATAAGCAATTTCCTTAGCTGCCACCTAGTTAGTCATTGTGAGACTGTTCTTTAGTATCAGCTTAAGATCCCATTGCCACCATGACAACCCTGGAACTGTTCTGGATAATTTCTGCCTTGACACACAGCTGATCAAACATTCACCTTGTTTGGGGAACTATGTTAGTTATTCTATTTCTTCTAATCTCTGATGGAGGGTATCTGGGATGCGGAGAGTTCAGCGCGCTGTAGAAAAAGGAACCTGGTGCTGACAGGTAATACCTCTACCTGTGCTAGATAAGGCAGCATTTTAGGAGGAACCTAAATCTTTGTGTTTATGAGCATAATTGGGAGTGTAAAAGAAAATTCTGATGTGGCATGTTAGTCCACAGACAGCCAGCTTTGGGGAGAGGGGCTCACCTCTTTTGTACACTTCGTTAGCGTGTGTGTGTGTGAATGGTGGGGTACCAGGCTGAGGAACTGGGACCTCAGTATCACCATCGTGACATCGCAGAGCAACTGCCTGTAAAGATCCTGTTCTGCTGGTCTGTCCCGAGTAGCAAAGAGTGTTTTACGAGGCTTTGAGTTAGACCAGCCTGCCTTTGTGTAGCTGAGCAGGTAGACAGTGGGGCACTTCACCAGGACCTTTTTTTTTCTCCTAGAACAGTACTACAACGATTAGAGAAATCAGGGTACTGAGCATTTATTTTTTATTGTTCTCATACATAGGCATCCAGCAGCCCTACAGCGCGATGCAGTGACGGCCTGGATACAACACTGGTTGAAACCATTCTGTTCACTTGGTTTGGAAAGGTTATCTATGGTCATTATTACGCATATGTCTTCTAGAATAGCACCTTTCGGACACAGTGTGCAAAGGCAGAAACAGTCCAGATCATCTGAGCGTGCTGCATCTGATGATGGCCTTTGCACAAAGGCTTTCCCATGTTTTGTTGCTCGCAGGACTGGATGCCGATGTAGTGGAGCTCTAATCAGCTCATGCGAAAAGGCCTTTTCCTTTTCCTGCTTGGCTTTCTCCAAGATCTGATCCTGAGCTGAACCAGCGCTTGATGGATCAGTGTGTTTTGTGTCTGGGATGGGTTTACTGGCTGGTGTTGGGCAATTTCAGTAGTCTTAAGCATCCTCTACTCAGTGTACAAACGAGGCTGTGGGACTGGTTAACAAGGCACAGACAGTAATTTGGAATGCAAATGGCATTCCTCTTCCCACAGCAGTGGTGGCAGAGGGTTTCACCGGTGTCCAAGGACAGAGCTGAGTCTCCACCTGGGCAAAGCAGGGCTTTGCTGGGAAGGGTGGAGAAGGCAGCCTGTCCTTACCAAGCAGTGTAGTGCTGCCTTCCCCAGGCGAGCGCGCCTTTCCTTCGCTGCTTGGCCAAAGCTGTCCAGTCTGCTGCAACCCAGGCTGCGGCTGAGGAAGGGAAGGGTTTGGAGATGTGTGATTAGATGGACAGGCGGCCCCTCTCCCTGCGGCTTGGGGACGCTCACGGGGAATGAGGCTGATGGACGGATTCTGCACAGAGCTGGTTCAGCCCCATCTGGGGCCTTTCTGGCAAGCAGGCAGCAGCCTCGTATTTTCTCTTACCTGGACTGCGTTCTTTTTTGGGCAGCAAAGAGAATTTGTGCATAGGCTCTGATAAGATGGAGCTCGCAGAAAGCTGGGAGGAAGCAAGTTCTGAGCTAAGACCAACCTCTCGGTGTGTTGTAGGTACACTGTTCGTCAGTGTTGTCACCTTCCTGGTCTGTTCGAGGATATCTTTCTCCTTTCTCCTCCCCTGAGCTGTTTTGGATGGTACAGTCGAAAAAAACAACTTGAAATCCATCTCTGGGCTGTGAAACGTGGGGGTAGATGTGAGTAAAAGCACGTGGACTAGTTCTGTCTAATTTATCTCCAGTTCTTGCGTTTAAACAAAATATTTTATGTGCTGTGTAAACCCCCACGCCCTTCCCCCTAAAAGATGAAATGCAGATCTTTTCAAATATTCATGACCTGAAATGACCAATCACGAGAGGAAATTTTTCTTTAATAGGCACAGATAATAAGAGAAATAATGACTTCTGGTCACCAAGCTAATCTTCAGAGCTTCCTTCTTCCTCGCAAATATTTATTCTTCTTAATATGATAGATGTGCGCCATTGTTCAGAAGACTTGCACCCACCAGGAAAGTGAAATAGCCTCCACCCAGGTCCGAAAACCCTTGAAGAAACAGGGGCTTGCCTGCAGGCTGCCTGTCATTTGCAGTTTGAACACAGAATGTAGATTTTTCTATGTTAATTACCTTCCCCCAAACCATAAATACAAAATTCACCCTTTCGTGTTTTAGGCACCGACCTCTGCTGAGGCTGACAACCTGCAGCACCCCAACTTGAGCTGGGCAGCTTAGCCTGGAGGTCTGTCGGTGTCAATGTTTTCCTTTAGGAATAGCATTTACCATGGTAATTTCCATAAGATTGCTCCCCAACACCTTGATCAGATAATTTTCACCAGAGAGGAGCTGCTGACAGGCAGGAAGCACTTAGATGGTTAGAATTGCTGCTTGCTGTGCTAATAAATGGACTTATTTAAATTTCAGAGTATTGTCTTGTATGCTGCAACCATTAGAGGTAATTGTGTAAGGTAAGGAGTTGTAAGCCAGATAATTCACGTTTCAAATTATACTGGAGCAGCAAAAGTGCTTTTTGATTCTTACCACTGCTGTTTTCCACATTTTCGTTCTTCCCAATCTAGATGCTGCTCAGAACTTAAAAAGCTTGAAAAGAAAACAACCAACCAAACAAAAAAAACCCTCACACACAATAAAAAAAAGAAACAACAAAACCCCCCAACTTCTTAGATAAAAAGTGCAGTCAGCATTTCTGTAACATTTAATAAACTATGTGATCCCAGAGGTTTACCTGGCTACTGAAATTTTGAGTCAGTTCATTATTAAATCTTTCTTGAGGTAGAGGCACTAAGTAGAAGTAGCTTATTTTGGACTTACTATCCAATATCAGTTAAAAACCGTGACTGTTTGAGCTGTTGCAGTGCCAGGAAGCCCCAATGTACCCCGATAATCCGTTATCCTGAGTGCAGTACAGCAGTGCAGTGGGGCCGGTCTCTGCCCCAGAGCGCGCACAGTGGTTTCGTGGGAGAGGCAGGAGTCTTACGACAAAGCTGGGGGTTAATTATTTTGTGCTGGCAGTGTGTTCTACCCATCACAGAAACCTCCTCTGCAGTCCCCATCCAAGACATTCCAGTGCGGTGCCTCATCAGCTGCTGCTGCGTCATCTCGGTACTGTTGGGAAGAGCTGTAGCCACAGCCTTTCGTTACTAGGGCAGAGCCCGACGTGCCTTCAAGTGAAGGATCTTCAGGCTATTTAAGATACATAACCCTTCTAGAGGTCAGCCTCAGTGGGAGCAAACAGCCGCTTTTGCCGCATGATGTGCGAGCTGTCATGTTGGTGCTCAGTAAACTACAAACTCCTGATTTTTCGAGTTGATTTTTGGGAGTCGGTATTCGGATTCTCAGCACGGCGTGAGGACAGAGCGTACACCAGCACGGGCCAGGCAGTGCCTTTCTGGTCATTCCACTGGATCTATTGTCCTGGTGGATTTCAGCTGAGCCGGGCGGTGGATTGCAGGGTAAATCTCTCCTAAAACCAAACTGTGGACCGGGTACTTTTCTGCATCTTTTTCATGGATGCAGTCACTTATAAAAACATGATCTGCCTTATTGTAGCGCTCAGGAATTTTTTAGGCCCCTACTGTTGCCCTGTAGGGAAATGTGCTTTGTCTTTAGCTCCACAGGTACCATGCAAGCTCTGTCTTCCTATCTCATTTGTAAAAAAAGCACTGATCATCACTTCCTTGATGGGGACTGAAAGGAGACATTTTAATATCAAAACATCTGAGGGTCTGTCTGTCACAATAAAATCTCTCAGTATGTTTAGGCTGGCCCTGGAGCTGTATCTTTATCTGTGTATGTGGAGATAGATGTATATTTTAATTTTTTATGTATATCCACACACATATATATAAATATACCTGTATATGTACATATATATACATTATGACAGAATGTAGTTCCAAGAGTACAGCATGCGGAAGGCTGGTTATTCCACGTCTGATGCACCTCGTTGCCTCCGGACCAGGTCCTCGCTGGGGTTTCTGTGCCACCTCAGACTCTCCTGTGGGAGTGTGTTCTCAGGCATAGATTAGTCTCTGATCTAGCAAGTCCCATCTCTTTCTGATCTGCGATCCACATCTATTGGTACTTCTGGGCCTGTTTGGGGAAACCTTGCTGTATTTGCTCTGTGCTTTCATTTCCATTTTCCATTAGGGAAAAATTCAATACCTGCCTTTTTTTCCAGGAGGCAGAAAGTTGAGATGGGTGGACTCGTGAGGATTAATATTTGTAAAGCGCTTTGAAATCCTCAAGTGCAGCTTTACTCCCTGATCAGAATCACTTATGCATTTTTTTGGATGGTGTCATTATCAAAGGTCTTTTCCAACCTAAATGATTCTATGATTATCGCTCTGCCTTGTGCCCCCTGGACACTGAGAACGGGGACGTGTGCTGCGCGGCTGTGCCTGCTCTGTGTCCTCTTAAGAGAAGCACTCCATGCAGTTGCTGGCTACTCTCTGCTGCCCTGGGTGTGCATGGGAACGGTCGTCCAGGAGAACAACGGTCCTCCAGGAGAAGAACCTCCCTGGAGGATTTAACCTCCTCACTTTGCTCGTCCTTCTTCAGAGGGCTGGCGACCTCGCAGGGCGCTGGTGAAGATGCAGAGACCATGCTCAGAGCCGTGGTTTGGTCCTGAAAGGTCCCTCCTGAGAGAGGGAAATCAACCAACCAACCAACCCCTGGAGAAATTATTTAATTAGAGAAGTGCTTTTGGGGAAAAGAGGGATTGGGGGATTTCTTGCTGAAGTGACTCCAGTATCATTCTTCAGGCTGTTTCACAATTCAAGTGAACACACATGTAGAGTGTTCTCAAAAAGTGAATTTTGGAACAAAATTGGGAGCATGAACTACAGACCAGCTAAAACTCTGTTGTTCCGTGCTGCTCTCCTTGCAGTACCCGATGAGAAACACAAGTGACACTCCCTCTCTTTGCACATTTCAAGAGACAATTTATGTTGAGGACTGAATTTTTCCAGCTGTATTCTAACCCCATGCCCTTAAAACTCAAGCCTTTTTCTTAAATGCCACCAAATAACTGAATTAATACATCATACGTTGCAGTTGTTATTCATGTTCCCCGAAGAATTACTTAATACTTTGGTGATGAGTCTCTTATTAGTCTATCATTAAGGAATTTTTGTGATAGCTTTCATTTTGGCAGCTACTTGGTTGAATTTATGTTCTGATGTTGGGCAACAAAATGTTCCACAGCGAACGTTTTGAATGCATCCCCTGATTTCTGACTGCTCGCTTCGTATATGAAGGTTGAATTATGTGATTAGCCAGAACATTATGCAATAGTTCTGCTGGAGAAAAGTGAATTGTCTATGGATTAATTTCTACTTTACGCGTTTGGCTTACAGCCATCCTCGGCTGATAGTGAATTGAAAGTTGGTAAGAACTGACAGCCTGTGGCCTCTATGCAACAACTTTTATACCTTTTGCTCTATCAGGTTTATGAAAATTTTACTAATTTTCTTGCGTCAGAAAGTGAAGATAAGGGTTGAGCTACTGCCTGTTCCCTGGAAGTATGTTTTTCCCCCAAATCAGCAGTAGCGTATGCTGATCAGTTAAAGAAGGTATGCAATAATATGGTCCAATACTGTAATAACAAATCATTTTAATTTTAAAAGTCTGCCCCCCTCTCCAGCCCCAGAAATCATACCTGGCTGGGTACAGCGAGTTGACTGTGTTATTCCTTTGAGAAAATAGCGTGTTGAAAATCTATTTTGGAAGGTAAACTAATCTCTGTACTGATGCCATTTGATGAGTTTATAACAACAGTGGGTGTTTTCCCACTGCAGAAGCACAAACACCGTTCTCCCTTGGACACACGTGCACACACTCGCCGAACTGGAGATTAAGACTGCAAACACACTTTTTTTTTATATTTTATTTTTTTCCTTTTGCAAATGGCTTCTGGCATCATTGCTCTTTCCTAGAGACAACAATGTATCTCGTGAACTTAATATAAACTGCGTGTAATACTGCTTTGGGTCCATTTCTTGACTTGTATCTTTGAAAGAGCCCAGTGTAGCTCCGTGTCAGGGTTGGAGGGTGAGCTAGCTGACGTTTTTAGCATATAGTGATTGTGGGAGAGGGAAAAAAAAAAAATCTGATGTGAGTGTTCAGCTGAACAATGTGCGTTATTTCTACTGGAGTGCTTTTTGCCTGAGCAACGTAAGTGCAGATGTAGAGATGATGATGGTGTTTTCTCTTTTCCCTCCATCTGCAGAAAGCAGAACTTCTCCACTAAGAAAACTGATGTTGTACTTGGTTTTTAAAAACTACTGTTAATGTCTTGATTGTATGTACGCCTCTGACCTATACCACTGAACTCAGCCCATTCACTTTTGATTTACAACATGCTAAGAACAGAAACTGACCCTTCTGTTTTGGAAGATTGAACTGGAAATTCAGGATTAACAAAATCTACTTTTTTGCCTTTGAAACAGGCAGATGGGATCATTTAACATATCGTTTGCTAAAGTTTATTTTGACTGAAGTCTGATGTCAAGTAGCATCCCAAGCAAATATTTAAGAATAAAATACCATATTGCTGACTTACAACTCTGTTGCTGTTGGTTTAAAACTAACTATGGTTACAAAATCACTCCTATTGGCAAAGGTTCTGTTAGCAGAACAGTAGTTGTTTGTATATAGTGTTTTAAACCAGTTGTGTTTTCTGCTATTACGTTAATGGAAAGCATGTTTTGACATCTTCCCCTTAGCTCCCTGGCTAAACTGTCTGGATTTGGAATTCCGTCTGGCTGCACTGAAGAAACTCTTCCCTCTACTCCTCACCCGAATCTCTCCTCGGTACATAAAGGAGCCACTGAAAAGATTAACTGTTTTTTAGGAGAACAAATCATTCTGCTTTTAAAATTGGCAGCGCGATGGCCTTTACTGGCTACCTGCTGAACTGAGGCTCTCTAGAGGTATTGGAAGCTTTTCTAAAATGCTCTGAGTTGTTTGAAGCACGTTTGGCTCATAAATACCTACAGACCACAGCCCAGGAGAGACCTGTGAGTCAGGGAGTAGGAAAGGGTCGAGTATGGATGTTGTAGAAACCCCAGTCCAATACTTTAGGTAACAGAATAAACTGATTTCACGTTTGACAATGCCAAACCCCATCCATAATTAATGCCCTTCGACCTGTCCTCTCTCCCCTTTGTAAATGTCTTTTTTTTTTTTTTTTCTTCTTTGCCTGTTTGGGGAAGAATGCTGCAAACAGGGGATTTACCGTATGGAATGGTGAGATTCGTGTTAGCGTGTCTCTTCTGGGTTTCTTTTTAAAGACTGGTTTATGCATTTCAGTCAATGAAAGGAAAATTAACAGAGAGCAATGATGGGTCGATAGCTAAACAGTTCATAATTTACAAAGAAAAAAAAGAAGCGAATCCCCAATACCACTGGAAAATATGAATGCTGACTGATTCCTCCGATGCTTTTGAAGCTGCGCAGCGCAGACGGGAGAATCGGTTTGAGGTGATTTAATCAAGTCACCCATGCAATCTCTCTTACGGGGGAAAAAATCCATTGAAAGCTTCTCAGCCCACACAGAGGAGCAGGGTCTTGGCTCTTCACACCGCAGACTGATTTCCCTTTGCTTCGTATAATGACAAATCTTCATCGTTCTTTGCAGCAGAATAAGGGGGTGAAGTTCCTGCTGACAGTTACGAGCAATTCAGTGTTTCTTGCACTGTGCTTTTTGTGAAAAACCAGAATGGGTCGATGCTTCAGGCAGTTCTGGAGGATGCTTAAAACCGCAGGATTCAACTGGTGCTCCTGGAGGCACAGGTGTCCAGCTCGGACAACGTCCTTGCACCTCCTTGATAATTCCAGAAAGAAAATAGTTGCTTTTTACAGAAGTCTTTTAAGTCAGCTGTGGTGTCACTGTGAGGGGGGTTGACCTTGCTTCTAACAATAAGTTTTGTTAATCCTCTCACTGTTAATTAAGCTCTTTGTGTGAAATTACAAACGTCTGGGTGGCCGAGGGAGTTCCACATTCCTCCAGGAACCTGGCAGAAGAAGCCCGATTCCTCCCCCACTGCTCCACCTCATTCATGTGATTTAAGAATGAAAATTTGTGCATCTCTTACTGAGGAGGGACCGAGAGCGTGTGGGTTATCGCGGTGAGATGAGCACAAGAGCGCGACGCGGGCTGTTTTGGTAATGGAGTGGCACAGGAGAGACCCCCCCCTGCCCCATCTGGGGGGGGTCTCTCACCATTTAAACTGCCTGAGCCAACAAGTGTGGCAGGCTGTTGCCATTTGAAATATTTGTAAGAAAAAGAATAAGCAGGAGTCCCAGCCGCTGAGCCTTGCGGGCCCTCACGGCGTCAGGTCAATTCACTGTCCCGTGCAGTCACCCAGGAGAAGACGGTGATGCTTAGGACATTGCGTCTCACTCTGCCTTTTCGGCTCCTTTGTAAAATGCTGGATCATATAAGATGTGCTCTTACAAAATGCTGTTCCCGTTTTGGACTGCAAGAGTGTTCCTAGAAAACTTTTCTCTTTGCTAATGTTGCAGCACTTTTCTTCTAGTATTTGCTTTGCTGATTAGTTGGCCTTAGGAGGGTAGTTACTTTGTTCTCAGCAGCTGATGGCTTTCCTTTCTAGAGGAGATGGATTTGTTTTTTCCATCCCTGAATAATTTAGATACTATTGATAGCTTAAAAATATTATTTTGCAGAGTAACTAGGTACTTGCATTAGACTGCAAATGAATACTCTTCTCTATTTCCACCTGCAAATTACAAAACTGCTACATGAAGTTTACTGTTACATAGCTTTAGGGATTCCAATTTAGTTTTCGTTTAATCAATTTATTTTGTGGAGGAAAATTTATATCAAACCTGGCAGTACTTTTAATAGGTACGTTTCAGAAATGAAATGATATCCGATTCTGGTTCTAAATGTGCTGTGGGGTTAGTGTTAAAAAAACCACCCCAACAACAAACCAAAAAACCACAATTATTGCTTCTCTTAATTGTGAAACGGGCAGAGTCATTGTGTATAAAGAGATTTGTTTTAACTTTAAAAGGTTTTGTCATCCTCAGCTGTAGCCCACTATTGTTGCTTACGGGTGCAGCCCCAACCAAAGAGATGTCACATAATTTGTAAAACAAATATTTTCTGGCTGGCCTGTATTAGAGAAAACAGCCTGAAAACTTGAATTAAGATGGTGACATGAATCAATAGGACGCTCTCAGCTGAGGCAAATCCTAACTTCTCTGTTTGCAGCATGGCAGTGCGAGGTGCGATACGGAGCGGTACCCTCCTCGTCCCTGCGAGGATGCACGCGGCGGGGAGGAACGTGCGAAGCCGTGAAGCGAAGCGCGCCTGGCCGCCTTCTCATTGCGGGGGGCTTGGCTGAGCGTTGCCAGCGCTTGGCACCTTGTGTGGTGGCTACAGTGGAGCCTTCTGCATCCGAAGAGAGGGTCCGATGCCAGGACCTTCTGATGCCAGAACCCTCGGATAGTGGGACCTTCTGATAGTGGGACCTGCTCCGTAGCAATAGAGGTGTGTGGCCGCTCCTCTCTGCTCCAGCTCCTGGTCCTCCTGCTGTTGCTCAGTTTGCAAGTGGAGGCATTCTTAGCATTCCTTCCAGTCTGCATCGTAGCTACACAACATCTAATTACACTTCTCCACAACAACTAGCCAGCAAATTAACATTATAATGGATCTTAAGGTTTTGTAATTACTCAGAAATGTCACTGGGCTGGAAGAGTGCTGGGGCTCTGCCTGTCAGCAGCCCTTCCTCCCCGGCAGCCACCTCCTTCTCCTGCCTTTGGAGTCTTCCTGCAGGTGAAAAATTTGTCGTCCTGAGGCCTTATTGTGCATAGCAGCACCTTCCTGCTCTGTTGAAAAGGGTTGTTCTGGTAATTTGGATTACAGGAGTGTCACCAAAGTTTGGGACTGGTCTGTCAAGGGGAGCTGAGTATGTCGCTGAATTTCTTTGCTGACCAGAAGTATCCCTGCCGTTTCGGAACACTGGCAGCTGCTGCTTTCTTTTGTCCTGTCCCAATCTGGATTTTTTTGTTTCTCCAGGCAAAATGTCTACTGAGATTGCTGGAAGAGTTGCCTTTGGCAGAGATGGGGGATGCTACTTGCCAAATGGGAGCAGAACTGGTTCACCTGGAGGGAGGGGAGCAGAAAGCTTTGCGCAGTGTGTAGTCTCTCAAATCCTACCTTAGCGCTTTCCCTTGGGCAGGGCAACAGCATCCTTTCTGCTGTCCGTCTCCCCTGCTTTACAGCTTTGTGACCCATCCTGGCAAAATCAAGGCTTTATTGTCACGGGAGAGTTACCACCTCCGAAGGGATGCCTCCCACCGATCGAGGGCTGGATGCAGCGGGAGCAGTGGGGATGTTTGCATTGCTTCACTCAGGGCACTAAACTTAAATCAGGATTTTAGGCTCCCTGCGTAGGCGGTGCAGAGGCAGTTACCTCCAGAGGTTGGCTCAGAGTAGCTGTATCTCCTGGTGTATCAAAAATTAGGGCTTCAGCCCTTAATGAGGGTGTTTGGGGCAGGTGGCTGGTGCTGGAAATCCCATGCATCCCATAGCACCTACATAGAGGGCATCCTATGGGTAAACTGGGTATATTCAACCCTTACACGGCTTTAACGCTGTTTCCAGCTTAGTTTAGCCAGCATTCACTTTTGGGAAAAGATCCGTCTGCTATGAATTGAGGTTGCTGCCTTTTTGTAGAAAGGGGGGGGGGAAGGAATGAAATAGTAGTTAATACTTAATGCATATGAGCAGCAATGCTGCTCAGGTTGCCTAGCAGCCAGTTAGACAAGCAAGAGAATAAAAAGGGCTGTCTGAGCGAGTGTGGTTGGAGCTGGTTTCTGGGTTTGCGGGTGGAATCTGACCCATGCAGTCCATTTTTTTGGGTGTTTTTTTTTTTTTTTTTCTTTTTGGGAGGGGGAGGAGATGGTGGAATTTACCACTAATGGATATTTTAGCTCTGTCGGATCATCTCTATCCACTCCCCCACCCCCATCTGTTTTTCCTTTTCACTTTTTTCAAGTGTAACTTGGAAAGCTTTAGCCAAAGGGAGGTGTTAAAAGTTTTGTATGGTTTCTGGAGATGGAATGGGCAAAAAAATCTCTCAGAGTGACTTTTCCCTTCTATTTAGGACTGTATCTCTAGCAGTCTGCTGCTGATCATTAGCATTTCACAGCCTCTGCAATATACTGCTCAGCACATGCAGTAAATGCTGTACAGACTGGAAATAGCTCCTGCAGTCACACTTAGCGCTTCTAATGTTCTAACGTTCTAACGCAAGAAGTAGATGTACCTTTTCATTTTCCGGAAAGCAAAAGGGGGGAAAAAAAGGGGGGTGGGGCTTGAGCTGCTCTCTGATTGCAAATAAACTGTTCCCTCCCCCGTGAGACCCAAAATTCCCCAAAGGATAGGGTTGGATTACAAACCACTAGGAGATAAAAATGAGGAAGGCTGACTGTTTAAATAGTGACTTTCTGAAACTGGGTCCTTCTTTTTAGTTTTGCAGTAAAAGTTGGACAGCTGGAAACCCTTTTTCTTGTCAGGCATAGCTCTGAGGGAGTAACAGGACTCCAGCAACCGAAACCCTAAAACCCCCCACTAGCATCCGCACTTGCGATGAGAGGTGTCAACTCTCAATTTTAATGTGTTTTCCTCATCCCAGGGGTAACTTTTTAGCATATTAAAGCAGGAATGAGGGCACTTAGCAGAAAGGAATGGAATGAGAAGAATCTTGGACTTAATTTGCACATCTTACTAAAGAATAAGAAGTGGCTCTTCCAGGGCAGCTAGCTGCTTTTAGACTCTGAAATGAGTCGATAGTTCTTGGGGCGATGCCAGCAAAGATACCACTCTAATAATTTTGGTGGAAGGACCAAGGAGCTGAGGGGGTTTTGGCTTGTCTCCAGGGGGTTTTGGCTTTCCTCGCAGCCTGGCATTTGCGTAAGACCAGAGTTATCAAGAGGTTGGTCCCGTTCGTCTATGGGTCTGCTGCTGTCGTGGCTGAGATGTTCCTCTCGGCCAGAATTATCTTTTAAAGTCCTTTACTTGGTCAAATGTCGCAACATTAAAGCATCTTTTAACTGTATTTCACACAGCCTGGAGATTTCAATGCTGAAGTCTACCATAAGGCAATAGGTAGGGATGCCGTTAAGTAAAGGAGCTTATTTTGGGTTTACTTTTTTCCTGTAATGAGTGCAAATGCTACCAGATCACCTCAAATAGCTGCAAATGCTGCGTATTTTATACCTTTCCTGGGGAAATTCTTCAAGTTATGGTATTTCTTGATTTTCAGTTATCATTTTCAAGTTGCGAACTCTTGGCTGTCTTGCATGAGTATCTGCTCTCTGTTGAATGCTGCTCTGAACATCACAAGAAAAAGATCAGCTACGTCCTTCAAAATGTTCCCAGGTCTCCTGTTCTCATGCAAGAGGCATGCGAGTCCCCCCTGAGAAGGAGATAAGTGCAATCGAATGCTGGAAGACCAAGGAGTAGTTTGGGGGCTGAAGTCAGCAATAGTTTGGAAAAAAAAAAAAAAATCCTTAAGCAAAGAACAGAATTTGAAAGAACTTTTTTAAAAAGGGCCCGGCACTATGACTCTTTATTTTTGATCCAGTGGATGAGCGATATCTGCTTTTCATGGTATCTGCCTCAGAGAAGTGAACGCCTTGCTGCAGTTCTGCTGCAGTGCCCTGGAGGACTCTGCCTTTAGTAGAGAAATGCCAAAGGAAGCACTGAAAGCACCCCACACTTGGAAATCTGCAGTGATAAGCTTTATCGGTAGTCACTGTGAAGGTGAATGGGGGTGATGCCAATGCCTAAGCTTAGATTTAAAAGTTGGAGGGACAAATTCTGCCCAAATTCTTCTCCTATTGAATTTGCGAACCTGTGACAGCAGCATGTGGCCTTAATGATGATTAGCAAGCACAGCAGAACTTTTATGTTTTAGATCATACCACTGCACCCAGGACAATGATCCGTTTCCACCAGCCCAACAAAAGCCAGTCTCTGTTCTTTATTTGCAGAGAGAGCGAGCTCTCCCTTCAAATCCTGAGTGTTTATAACTTTTTGCTTATGATTAGTTGCCTAAAATTTTAATGTAAAAAATGCAAAGCAGAGCATTTAAATTAGTTTCCCATATTCATGGAACTAGAAGAAAACATCCTTCTGGTGAGTTCCTCCTCTTCATTAAATCAGAGGACGCTCAAAAACCACACACGCCCTCTCCCGAGAGCTTATTTCCCCCCCAGGCTACCTTTCCCCAGACTCATAGATGCCACCGAGAAAAGCAAACCTGGTTTAAGTAAGCTAAATCCTGCTTTAAAGGGATCTAGATCTTGCTGGGAAACTTCTAGGAATCCACAAATGGGGGG
>VZSZ01001083.1:36169-75575 GCA_013398815.1 Ibidorhyncha struthersii
TCTCAAACGACCTAGTACAAACCCACAGCAACACTTACGCTCGTGACCCCTTGTTTATCCCCTCGTGCCGTGTTTTGGTCCACCCCACGGTGGAATCTCTCCTGGAGACCTCTGGAGCACTGACACTTACTTGCTGACCTTACTGCTGCTGTAAAATCTGAGATGAAGTTGCCTCTTCTCTGAATGGCTGCGGCTTATGTTTGTGGCTTGTTCTGCTTAACTTTGTTAAGTACCACAATGCTTGTGAATGGTGCTATATAAATAAATAACAATATATTGTGTTGGCAGGGGTTACTTCTGTATTTGCTGCTCACCGGATAGGCATGATGGAAACAGCTGCTGCTGCTGCTGCCCCACATCTAAATGAAATACTGCAGCAAATCTCCTACTTTACACTTAAATTGTCAAAAGGCTGGCTGCCCTTCAGACCATTGAAAGGATCGTCTAGTCTAAACGAGTAAAAAATGATGGCTAATGAACATACAGGTTTAAATTAAGATGATCTCTTGGAATTAATTTAAAATAAGTGGCATATTCCATAGCTTTCTGACATAGGATAAGCTCTAAAAGCAGGTCTTGAAAAACGCAGTCGAGTACCAAGGTTTGCAGTCCCTTGTTCCGAAATGAGACCCAGTTCAGTCGGGGGCGGATTAGCTGTACCCTGGTACCTGGGATCGGCCTGGGAGCATGCAGAAGCAGAGCTGTGGTCCGCAGGGGCAAAATCACCAGATGTTCTGGTTTGGTTGACGATTAAAACTTTAAGATTTGTCCTAGAAAGGAACCTCTGAAATGCTTTTGTGCCAGATTTTTGCTTTACACGCTGTATTTCCCCTGTTGAATCACGGCCCTGGGAAACCCCTAGAGCGCACCTATTAAAAACATGGGAAAATTATTAATTTGAGCTCAGAACTTGTGCTTGCTTTCACCAGGTAGCACCAATGCATGTGTTGCAGTAGTTAATGGGAAAGAAACAAGGAGTTTCAAGCAGTTGTTGACAGGGTTGTGCTAAAAATCTGGAAGCTGTTGGACGTTTTCTTAAGAGCAAACAGCTGGGACTCGAGCAGGTACGTCTGTGGGAGCCTGAGGGTGAAACGCAGCGCGGCGGTAAATAGGCTGCGTGCTGGCCTTGGTATTTCTGAGCACCAGAAAGGATCATTCAGATCTGAAGGAGTCCAGTCCTGGCTTTTGACACTGGGGAGAGCATTCGTATTATTGACCCATAAAGAAAACGGGACAGGTTTTTGCAGGGTAGGGAGGTTCACCACGTTACTGTGCCCGTGTTGGGGTCTGAGAGCCGTGCACGTGGGATTTGTCCACAGGCTGCTGCCAGCAACATTAAACCATCGTGGCTTCTGCTATTCAGTCTCAGCTGGCTCTTAAGGAAACTCCAAATTATAGGGCCAGCACAGATGCATTCCTCTCTCTCTTCTGCCTCTCGGAAAGTTACTTTTAAAGAAACAGCAAAGATTAGCGAACTGCTGTTACACAACCATTATGTGCGTGTGTATATATCTATTACTTGACTTGATTCCATGAAATCTAATTAAAGACTAAGTGTATATTTGTATTTCGGTATATTATTAACTATTGCTAATAAAAGCCATTTCCAAATTTGTATTTTTCCATGAGGAGCAGGTTTCTGGAAAAAAAAAAAAAGACCAGCTATACTGCCTGCTGCCCTTGAAACGCGTGTTTTGGGTTTATCTGTGTTTCCAGGTAACTAGAGCTCTTAGACAAGCAGCGTTTGCTTCTGTTTTAAATTAATTTAACCTAATCAGTGGAAGGCTCTGGTGCCTTCTCTATTTATAACATTTTGAAGCAATGTAATAACCAGCCTCTCCAGAATCAGCTTATTATCAAGTTGCTTGTCATGTTTGCTTCCCCCTTCCATCCCCTCCACTTACCGCCGCTTATTAAAAGGCTAAAGGTTACGACGTGCAGTTCAGGACACTCTTTAGATGAGCCGGCTCAAGTGCCAGCTCCTGTTAGTCTGGAAGAACTCGCTTTCATCGGCAGTGGGGATGAGGGCATGGTCACGCTCCTCGGAGTACGGAGATGGCCCAGACGTCTCCCCCAGCCTCTGCTGGAAGGGGATGCTGGTTTCGGAGGGGCTGGTGGTGAGAGGCGAATGCTGCTGCAGCCCTCGGGATGCGAACGGTACAGGAGTGCTTGTTGCTGCTGGCGGGGATGCGGGGCAGCATCCTGCAGCATCTCAGGCTCTGTGGGGTGGCTCGGTGTCGCGTGGCTGCAGGCGTTAGGGGCTGTCCCCGGCGTGGGATGAGGGGTTTTGATGCGGAGGCCAAGGTTTGGATGAGCCAAGACTGTCCAGTCTTAACCTGCCACCGCGTTTCCTGGCTCCCTCTGCAAACCAGAGTAACAGGCTCTTCTTCCAAGGCTTTCCAAACAGTTAAAACCACAGGAAATACTGTAGCTCTCCTAAGTCAAGCTAGCATCGTGATTGCCAGTTGTACAACACTTTGGACAGGGACTAAGCTCAGGCGCTAAGCAGCCAGACTTCCAAATGCTTCGGGCTGCGCCGACGCTAACGCGGCTAACAGCTAACGGCCGTGTTGGGAGCTTTGTTCTCCGAGCATCGCTTGTATGGTCGGAAGGAAAAGGTAGCTCCTAAATGTGGATGCTGGTAGAGCAGGTGCTCTTTGGCTCAGCCATCCAAAAGCGAAGAGTTTGGGTTCACAGATGGGTGAGGTGGAATCACGGTTTTTCAAAGAGGGTGCAGAGACTGGGGCATACTTGGCCCTTGGTCTCGGCTCAGAGCCCCGTGCTGGCCACCTGCAAGTGCCTGCTCGTGCGCTCCACCGCTTCTGAGTTTTATGGGCAATGGAAAAAAAATAATTAATATTTTTCTAATTGAAATTTCAGGGGAACATCCGTTGTTTCTTGGCGATATCATGCTGTGGAGGCACGCACAGCAGGGATAAAGGATGCGTGTGGAGGCAGGGAGCAAGCTGGGTTCGATATGAGTCTTTGCCTTAGTTGTGCTCTAAGGTGGTGTAATTCACTCGATCGCATTTTCATTCACTTCAAATAAAAAAGTTTCTTCTTTCAAAGAACGAAACACTTCCTTTCTATGCTCTGGCTAAAACACAACTAATGCCTTTTGAGGGCAAATTATTAAGTAGAGACCAAGCCAAAAATGTTGAATGAACTGGAAAATATTTAAGACGGTTTTCTTTAGTTAAATAAATGTGGCATAGAGTGTGGTGGATGAAGTTAATGGATAGTGTGCATCTGCTAGAAAAGAAAGTCAAAATCTGCTATTGCCTGCATTCCTTTTTTTATTTTCAGTCACTTTTGAGAGCGTTGAGGATTCTTGGTAGCGAATCAATTAAATGTAAAAACCATAGTTCCTTTTTCTGTAGTCAGGAGAAAAAATACCATTTAGAGCCCGTATAGAACGTGATGGTTAAATAGCATTTTTATTTCTTCTGAATTCAGTTATTGCTGTTCTGGTTTTCCTATTTATCTAAGCTCCAAGCCAACTAAACCTGAATAAAAGTTCCAGAAACCAAATAACTATTTTTACATGTAAGCCTTCCTTTCAAAGTATGCAAAAAATGCACAAAACCGACCAAAAAAAAAAAAAAAAGCAAAAATCTCGGTTTGAATTTTGATCCTACCATGTCAATGTTATGGATGAGAATTTTTTTATTAATTAAACTACAAGCTTGGCATTTTTTTCGGTAAAATACCAGATATTGGGAGATTTCTATAAAAAAATCATAGCTGTATCATGAACTTGTATATGGAAATGTGACCGCCTGTGATTCCCTGGTTATTTCACCCCCTGGTCAGCCCAGGATCCCTTCAACAAAGAAAACCTGGAGCACAGACTGTGCGCAGCTGAGCGCCCTGGCTGTTGGGTGTGCTAAATCTCATTAATGAAAAGGCAAGCGTAATTATAGCGGGTTCACCTGGAAGAATAAACTGTTGCCGCCTTTATATCTTAATTTGGAATGAAAGCCATGAAGTACATCCTTTAGTCATCAAAAATCTGATTTATCATTGAGTCCTGTACTTCAAGGCAGTCATTTTCCTGGCAGGTTTTTATGCCCCATGTTTAAATCCCCCTTGAGAAGAAGTTGTTAAGCCCATTTGCAAATGGTAAATGGAGGGGCAGTGGAATTACTTACCCAGTAGAGGTAATAACACCCACCAAGATTTACTGGGAAGCTCAAATACAAATAGCTCTGAGAAACTTTGTCCCGGGGGTAGAAGAATCACCTCTTCTTAAAAACAACGACAAACAGCTCATTGAAGACTTTTCTTTCCCTCACTTATGTCGCAGTATTATAATAGATTTCAAAAGTTCTGCCATAAAAAAAAGGGTATAAGAAAGGAATTAAAAAAGTTTAAATAAGACCAAAGGATGACCAAGTAAGCTTTGAAAAGCAAATTAAATAAAATAGTTTATGATAACATTCGCCAGCAAATGAGCAAGTGATTCACTGAAACAGGAACAATTTTAGTATTTTGAAATCAACACTAGTATGATTGTCAGATTATTCTGGGTCAGAAAAAGGCGTTCACTGGTTGCTGGTGCAGGGTAGCTAGTATGTTTTACATTTTCACTTTCAAAAAATAAAGATATTGTCGTGGATTAGGCCGAACGGGCTGCTGGGGACGTGGGGCAGCCCGGATGGGACCGACAGATGCTCCCCCCTACCCCTCTTCAAAGGCAGAGGAAGGAAAGAGACTTATGAGTTTAGAAGGAACTGAACTACTTTAGTGAAATAGTAATAATAAAATAAAAAGAAAATAATGAAATAGATACAAAACCGTACCAAGCTCCCAGGATTACAATCAAAATACAAGACCTAAACGCTCCAGGAGAGCCAACACTGTGCCAGTCCCACCCCTCATTTATGTAAAGCTGCTCTTAAAAAATCAAAATAAGGCGAGGGGGGGGAAGAGTTACATTCACTTCAAACGGTGACATTTTCTTCTACTGTAAAAACACCAAGTAGTTTGGCTGCAGTTACAACAGCAGCGACCCTGGGCCTGAGGAAGGCAGGGACTTAAATCGTCTTTTATTTGCGGTCTGGGAGCCGCCCGGGGTGGCTGCGGGTGCTCAGCCATGTGCTTGCGTGTCCCGCCGAGCGAGGACCAGAGCGCCAGAGAAAAATAAACCAAATATTTCCCTGGGGCAGATTCCCTGCTCTGCCTCTAATCAGCAGCAGTTATTAGACGTTCAAGGTCTCGGCGTTTAACTCCGAAACGTTTTTGTTTGAGTGTTGGGGACCTGATAGTTTATATTAAAACATTCTGTGGAAAAATACTTGCAGTTCCTCCTCATCTCCTGGATGGCAGAGCTCGTGGGCTGCTGCGCAGAGCGAGCACCCAGCGGCACCCTTCTCACTCCTGGGGGCTCTTGCATCCGCCCTCCTCCTTTCCCAGACCATTTTTGGGAGCCTGGGAGCCGGTCCAGAAGATGCTGCTGCTTTCCCTTCTCAGCGCTCGAAGGCGACGCGCAGGAGAAAGCGGTGTGTTACCTTTCTGCTTCCCCCTTCTTTTCTCCCCCCTCTTGCTGCTAACTTGAATGTGAAAAAATACTTTGAAATGCTCCTCTTATCTCTGTGCCCCCAGCATTTTGGAGCTGGTTGAGGCAGGAGGGATTAACAAAGGCAAGGCTATTTACATGAAGGCAACGTGGCTTCTGAACGAAAGGGTGACAATTGGAGTTTTTATCAGCCGGCGAGGCTTGTAGTATTACTACTTCTCTCTCTCAAACGCATTCAGACTTTGACAGCTCTCTGAGACCAGTGCTTGAAAAATACCTTACCTAGGGGAGGGCTGCGGCTTTTTTAGGAGTGGGAAAATTGAAGCGCGGGGAAGGGGAAGCATCCTGGACAAGGTCACAGAGCAAGCTGGTGGCAGAACCAGAAATAGCACCCAGAAGTTATTAGTTTTTTTTCTGTATTTCCTTTCCTGTCAAGCTGTTTGCTTGGATACCGAGATAGCTGTGTGTAAACAGAAGGTTTCCAGAGCGCAGCAGCCTCGTTATCTGCCTGATTCATTCAGTGATGATGCAATCTGGAATACAGATTTCTGCAATGCTTTCCGCGGTCGTAATGCTGCACGTGACATCACCGACCGCCTTGAGCAACCGGAGTTTTAAACTTGTCTCTACCTGAAACGCCAATGTCTGAGTAAGGCCCTTCTCACCACGGTTTTATTCCTTATACATGGTCAGGTCCTGTCTGCTCGTTCCCCTGGCAAAAATAATTGACTTGTCTTTTTGCTGTCCGTAACCTGGTAAGGAGCCCTGAGCTGAGAAAGTCACCTGTGGATGCTGATCCTCTCTGTCACCCACCAACGGCTTTGTTGACGACTAATTAGGTTCTCAGTTTGTGCAAACTCCCCGGTACCAGGGGGGCTGCCAAGCTGTCGGGCTTTCGCCGGCTGTCAGAAGCCACGAGACACCTTTTAATAGCTTCTGTCAGTCACTTGTGCTACAAGAGAGCTACAGCGTTCTTCTCCCCCCGCCAGGAGTGGGAAGCGAGCGCGGCTGGGATGGACCTCTCTTTCCTAGAGCAGGTCTAAGAGGAAGGCAGCAAATCGTAGATCTTCGGGAAACAGGAGGGCTCTCTTCTGAGCCACCGAGTCTCTGTTAGGAGAGGATGATCAAGAACACTGTAAAACTTCCTCCCCTGTGGGAGGTGAAAAATGAGATTGAAGGAGAGGGGCGAGTCCTTTCATGGGCTTTAGGGATGCGGCAGAACTGCCAAAGAGCTGCGCAAGCAGACGGCAGAGCTCCGGCAGCCGATGTTCATTAAGGAGCTACAAGAGTGTTCCTTACTTTACGTGCACAACTCCCAAGAAGAGGGAAGAGAAAGACTTTGGATGCCATATTTCCTCTCCTCCTTGAAAGCCGGTGCTTTATCCATCCGGAGCCTTGGCTCGGGTGCCGGCTCCCTTGGTAGCTCTGCTCCCGGGATGTCGGCAAAGCTTTGTAGCACCTTGCGGTGGTTTTTCAGAGTGTAGGAATTCTGGTTATGTTGTCAGCTTTTCATCAGCGCAAATTAACGTTAGCAGATGGCACACACGTATCTGTCTCTCCAATTCTCAGGAAGCGCAGGATGGCTTTAATGGGAAATGAATTATTCTTTATCCAGGATGTTTCACTGATAAACAAAATAATAAGTGGTCTTGTATGTCCAGTACTTCTGTGGCTGTCTACCTTGTCTGGAAGTACCAGCTGCAGATTTCATCAGGGTCTTTGTGTCTGGCTTGGTTGCCATCATTAACGGAGCCTGCGTTTTGTAACAAATCTGAAAATAGTGTTGATGATTTATTTTGGCAGCAGACAATTCATCTTCCACCCAGTGTGCCTCTCTCTGGTCTCTTTTGGTCACAGAGGGAAACCAGAAGACAAAATTTATCAGCAGAGCTGAGTAGGTGGTAATTTTGAGATAGCATCTCTTCTGAGTCTCCTTTTCTGATTATAACTACACTTGAAAACTACACTTTCTCTAGACCTGAAATGCTGAGGTCTCACCCTGCCAGAACCACCCTCAAATAGAACGTTAAAATATATTTGACCACTTAGCCAACTTTCTTCTGTAACCTCACTATGCTATATTTTCCCACTCGCAAACCCCTGGAAAGCTGTGAACTGGAGCCTGGGGCACAAATGATAGACAATGAAACACCCTTGCAAAAGTTAGGGGAATATTTATGCTAAAAGTGACCCCTCTCTTCTCCTGGAGCATCTTCACGTGAGCTTATAAACCTGCCGCCTTTGCCAGCAGTGCTGGCCAAATGTTTCGTTGCAAAAAATTTGGGGCTGGAACGGGCAGGAGGCTATTTCGTTAATTTACTGCGAGAATTATTATTTTTGTGATCCCACAGCGCTGTTGCAACCGGTATCATCGCTAAAAGAGGTTTTGGCTAAAAACCAGTGATGGGGAGAAGCAGGGACTGCCTTTGTCTGGGGGAGCTGCAGGGAATGGCCTTGGGCACGTTTGCTGCGGGCTTGAGGGACACGAAGGGTGACAAATAGTGACTAAATTTCTTTACCTTGTTTCTGGGTCATTAAACTGATCTGGTAGCTGTATTTGGAGCAGTGACTGTGGGCTCTGTATCTTCTTTTTCTCTCCTGGATGCAAGAAAGATAATGTGAAAGAAAACTACTTGCAAGCTGTGGGGTTTTGGGGAAGTCAGGAGAGTAATTGGCATAATTTGCTAATGGGTAGCGTGGGAATATGGGGTCAGCACTGACTGGCAAAAAAATCTTAAAAACCTATTTTGTGGAGAATCTAAATATTTGGGTTTTTTTTTTCAGTGGCTGAAGCAGAATAAACAGGTAACTTCTGTAACTTGCGTTTCTTTTTACCACAAAGAGCTATCGAATGAGCAGGGTCCAGTGTCCCTCGGTTTCTCATTTTTCCTTTTGCCTCTTAACTTGCACAAAGCTGAGGAAAAAAGTTTAAATATTGGATGGAGAAGGGAAATAAAGCAGAACAGATTTCACACGGTTATTTGGAGGCTAGGTTACGCTCAGCAGCGAGGCTGAGAAAGGAGAAATGACACTGCTCAAAATCTGGATGTTTCTGAATCTCTTGGTTTTGAAGTGACAGCAGAAACCCTCCTAAAATAGTTTTTTAAACAGGAACTTTCACAAGAAACTGAGAAAAAAAGGCTCCCCCACCCCTCCATATTACATCAAAAACCCCCAAATGACATTATCTGCTCTGGGGAGGCACCATCGCAGCAACCCTCGGTGTCCCTTGGCCGGCTGGGCTTTAACGTGCCCCGTGGGGGATGGACACCGAGTGCCAGGACAGTGCCGTAAGGGAGCGAGGAGACCCCGGGGGGTGGAGAGCCTGTGCTGCAGAGCCCTGCTCTCATGCTGCCTCTCCATCCCCAGGACATTCCCGCATGGCCCTTGGGATGCGTCCCGAGGTGGCTGAGCGATGCTGGGTGAGTGCCGGGACAGGGGGTGACTTGAAGGTGCTGAGGGCGTCAGCCCCGTAGGGTGGCAGCGTGGGAGTGGGACGGGAGGGCGATGGTGTGTCTGTGTTTGGGGACCTTGGTGACGCTGATGGGATTTTGGGGCAAGGGCACTGATGAGAGAGTAGAGGTGGTTCTTTATGGGGGTGGTTCGTGGGTTTTAAAATGATGGTCAGTCGCTGTTCTTCTGCTATTCGTGGTTGATTATCAGTTGTGATTCTAAACCCAAACTGACCGCCCCATTTTCCAAATGACAGCATTTGAGTTGGGGTTGTTCAGCCTGGAGAAGAGAAGGCTCCAGGGAGACCTTACTCTGCGGCCTTTCAGTACGTAAAGGGGGCTACAGGAAAGCTGGGGACAGACTTTAGCAGGGCCTGTTGCGATAGGGCAAGGGGTAATGGCTTTAAACTAAAAGAGGAAAGATTTAGACTAGATATAGGGAATTCTTTACTCTGAGGGTGGTGAAACCCCGGCCTGGGTTGCCCAGGGAGGTGGCGGATGCCCCATCCCTGGAAACATTCCGGGTCAGGTTGGACAGGGCTCTGAGCAACCTGAGCGAGTTGAAGATGTCCCTGCTCACGGCAGGGGGTTGGACACGATGGCCTTTAAAGGTCCCTTCCCACCCAAAACATTCTGGGATTCTATAAACCCAAACTGACCACCCCACTTTCCAAATGAAAGCATTAGCTAAGCTCCAGGCATGTACTTAGATTTGATTAATATTTTTTTTTTTCAGTAGTTAAAACATGATAAGGCAGAGGGGGAGAAAAAATGATTTTTAAAACATGCTCTTAATCTTCCAGATCTCAAGTTATCCTCACTATGACACAATAATTTTCCAACGCTACTTTTCGGTTATATTTAGAAGTGCATTTTCTGTTCCTTCCCTCTCCTTTCTGTGGAACAATTGTGCAACTTTCTTTTTTCTTAATATAATACTGTATTAAAATTAGCTGCAAGTCTAAAAAAGAGTTCTCTGTGTAGGAAGGTAGCTACCTTCCTTCCTAGCGCTTCCCCTGGATCTTCCACTGGGATTTTGTTCCTGTTTGACGCGGGTTCCTGGGGCGTTCGCGGCGGTGTGTGGCTGTGCTTTCCCTGGCTGACCTGTGCTCTGCTCTCCCCAGCAGCGAGCATGCAGAGTTCAGAGGGTGGATCAGACTCAGCAGCTCCTGTGGCACTTCACACTTCTGCATCGGCCCAAGCTCCGGTAGTGCAGCCAGTGCCAGCGTCTCAGCAGGTAACGTACGCACAGCTGGGAAGGCCGTTTCCATGGCAAAGAGACCTGTTTTACTGGCAGGTGTGTTTTAATCGGGGGTTTTTATATGGGGGAGAGGATTGTTAATCAGCTCGTTGAGGTATTGGGAGAACCTGTTGCTGGACTTAGTGTCGGTAAAAGCCATAGACATTTTGTGTTAGCCCTACAAATATGTAAGCTTTAAAACACGGGATTTAGATTTTAACTTAGCTACCCAAGGAAGTCATTTCATGCCAGTTTGGTGTTTGCTTCACTATAATATCCTGTTGTCATTATTTGGGTTGTCAATACAAGCAGGAGAAAATGAAACTGTCCTTAAAGTCATCTCTGCAAATAAGGTCCCGAGCTCAGCAGAGAAGAGGTGGGGGAGTTCTAATGCAGGGAGAGGGTGGAGGAGCCACGTGCTGCTCTCTTCCTTTGGTGGGTGGATCTTGACATTTTAAATTGGGGACTGGGGGGGGGTCGTGATTCATGATTCATATACATGCGCTTGGGAGGTCTCCTGATAGGAGAGAAATGATAACTTCAGCTGATGAATGAAAAGTACCTAGTGCAAAATGGGAAGGGTTAAGTAAAACTGGTTCCTTTTTATGCCATTTGGGGAACTATCAAAAGAAGTTTCTGTCGCAGGAAGCTGGAGGGATAAGAG
The DNA here is from genome assembly GCA_013398815.1 of Ibidorhyncha struthersii. NCBI lineage: Eukaryota > Metazoa > Chordata > Aves > Charadriiformes > Charadriidae > Ibidorhyncha > Ibidorhyncha struthersii. The sequence continues at coordinate 47,044 of VZSZ01001083.1, forward strand.
GATGGGTGGGTGTAACTCAGCTACACCCTTCTCTCCCATTCCCAAGTGAGCAGAAGTAGCTGCCATTGGATGCTAATGAAAAGGAACAACTGAAAATTGTGAATTAGTAGGAGCATTCGATTCACCAGGAGACTTGGACATTGGCGACGTGTGATTCGGGGTGTGGTTGGCCAGCTCGCTGTCATCTTTCAGCCTTCCCATCTTCGATTGCTCTGGGTGGCATTTCTTGTTCGTGTTGTCATGGTGTGGATAGCGCTGATCAATAGTGTCAAGGATCTTAGGGATCATCAGTCATTAGTGTGAATTTGACTGTGACAACACGTTAAAGAAGTTTAGAAAACCCTTCGGCTTTGGATTATGAAATTACCCATCCAGCCTTTGCCAGTGCTGTCGTCATGACACGGAGTATCGAGTGGAGCTCCGTGGATTAAGGAAGACCCAGAGGATTGTGGAATATTGCTGAAGAGGAGGAGCATCCAGAGCCTTCCGTCCACACCAGCAGCACAAAGAAAATCCCAGGAATGAACTACTGGCAGCATGACTGGTGTGAGGCTGAAGCCTTTGGTGTTGATCACTGGTCTGCCTTTCAGTGTGAGCAAAGGCTGTATGAACAGGATGGCCTCATCTTACAGGTTGGGGATGATTAATTTTTTTGGTTGGAACGTAGTAGGAGCAACCGGACAGGCAGTGACAAATTACAGGAGTAGCTGAGCTGGGCAGCTGTGCCTAAGGAGGTGTGTCGTTTGGTAAAAGCAATGACAGAGAATGAGTAAAAGTAGGAGAAAGGAACAGAACTTTCCAAGCCTTTGATGTAGGTGGCCAAAGCCTGACTTGAACAAGGGCTTTTAATGTTCCCGTCGTGCACTGGTTGCAGCCTCTTTTGGAGAGAAAATGGACAAAGTGATGGCTGGAGTAAGTGTATTTGTCCTTATCTCAGCTGCAGGATCTCCAACGCATCCAGACTTACCGAAGGTCAGTCTGGGGACTGGTGTTGTAGAGGCTGCCTAGAAATCTGGGCAATTATCATATTCCTATAATTCTGCTAGAATAGAATTTCTGGCTTGTTACACAGGGTATGCTGGGAGCGTGTCAGAGGTCTAAAAATCACAAATATATACATATAAGGTAGCCAGTAATTGGCAAGGTCTCTTCTAGTATTCGCATGGGATTGTTTTGCCGTTTTTGTTCTGTTGGCCCAATCTGCTGGGTATTTTTAAAGCCTCAAGTCACAGAGGATGACTCCGCAGAGAAGGTCCTCGTCAGTTAAAAGCCTGTACTGATCTTTGGCTTGAATGTTTCCTTTCTTACTCTTGTGCCGGTATCCCAGGCTCTGTTCCCACAGGCCTCGGTGAATCGTTTCTTTCCATCCGCCACACCCCCACGCTTCTTTTGGGTGCTGAGCCCTCTAGGAGATGCGTGTCCAACCTCAAACTGAATGCCAAGGGTGACACAAAGAGCAGGGGACGATGGAAGCGACAGGGGAGAGGTAGAGGACAAAGTGACCACCGCAAGGCAACGCAGAGCATTTCTGTGCCCTCGGTGGCACTGAAGGGAGGTGCAGAACCATCTGAGCTTTGGTGCTGGTAGAAACCGTAAGGGCTGTGATGTCTTGGAGACTGCGATTTTGTGTTGCGGGAGGCAGAGCGTGCTTTGGTATGGCAGCCATAAGAGAAGAAACTTTTCAGCCACACGAGGAAGATGTGAATGTGTGAGGAGTGGTTCTTGTTTAGCTGCGACTGAAGCTCATGTTGAGCTCCTCTCGTCAATCATCTGTTTGCTGTTACTTCCTTGGGTGGAGACTTAAAAGATGATCCGTGTCAGAAAACGTGGATCCAGCTTTTCCCAGGTTCAGGGTACTGAGTTCAGGCTGGTGTCCGGTGCAGGTGACACTGGAAGGATGAGGACCGCAGGGACGCTAAGTAGGGGTACTGCAGCCTCTGGAGGAGGAGGCAAGCTTTCCAGGAAAGTTTGAAAGAGAATGCCTAACTCACTGGTGTTACAGACTGAAAGTAAATGATTATCGTTGTTTCTTCTTCTTTCAGAGGGTTTTGGTCCAAGCAGCAGGCTCCGCTCCCAAAGGAGCGCAGATGCAGCAGATCTCTGTTCCCAGAGTTCAGCAGGTTCCACAACAGGTAATATCTCCGGGGGGAAACACCACACAGGGACCCCTGTATCAACAGGACCCCATGTCCCACATGACATTTGAAACTGTGCCAGATATCTGCTTAGAAAAATCTTTAATTAAAGAGTTGTGTGCAGTTAGAGAACTGGAGATCACTGTGAGAGCAGCTTTCTCCATCTCTCTCGTCTTTTCTAAGACTGATGGCAAAAGAAGCTCTCAAGATATTTAAAGTTTAGAAAGAGCCTTTACTGTAGCAGTTGTCTTTCATACACTTGAAGATTTGATGGATGCTTTTAATTGCCATTTAAAAGCAGTCCTCCTCTGTAAAGATTTTTTTAGAGGCAAAGTGTTTGGGATTTTTTTTAAATTACACAAATAAATGTACTGACTGCATGCGGCTTCATAGAAAGGTTAGGTGACAGAGCGCCATGCAAGTGTTTTCATTTATCTGAACTTTGCCTTTTGCAGTCCTTGTTTCCTAAGAAACCAGGCGTATGTGGTGCTGCTTCGTGGGGACAGTGAGTCTGACTCTCTTGACTTTTTCCTCTGGCGATTTTTTATTTGGTTGCTCAGTTTCAGAAAAAAAAACTGGACAGAGGGCAACTGCATCCCTCCCAGACCAATGAAAAAGGGGTCTGCGGTGCAGACGGACACCGCCAACCTCCTCTCTGAAGGAGAGGCTGCAGCATGAGCTCACCCTTATTAGTCAGCGGAGAACCAGCCCTGAGACACGTGTGCAGAGGAAACCCAGCTCCATTGTTTCCACTGCTCATGGAGCAGCTACTTACTTATTTATTTCAATATGACCTTTTAAAATAAATACGTCCTTTGGGATTCCTAAGCATGTGGGGGTTTTTGTTTGTTTTCTTTTTATTTTTCTTTTAAAAAGAAAGCCTAAATGTCAAGGTAAGGTTGAAAGTTGTTAAAGGATGGAATATGCAATTTCTCCTGCTGTTCCTAGGCAATAACCTACCCGTAACTCGAGTTTATGGTGCTTATTTCAGGTGCAATCCGTGCAGCACGTATATCCATCCCAGGTCCAGTATGTGGAAGGAGCAGAAGCTGTTTATACCAATGGAACCATGTAAGAGTCTCTTGTTGGCTGTAGCAGAGCGCTGTTCCCCTCCCAGCTGGGCTGAGCCCTTCGGTCCTCCCAGGCTCCTTCCACCCCGGCCGCCGCCGCCCGCCGTTAAAAGGAGGAAGAGGAGGAACAACCGTTTCACATGCTGTGTTGTGTGCACGGGGGTAGTTCCTGCCAGACTCCAGCCTTGGAGGAGGTGTTGTCCTCATGGAGGGACTGTTCTCCAGGGAATCCTGCTGCACAGAAGGGTGCAGTACTTTCCTCTGCCCAGCCCATTGTGCGGTGAGGTGGGGCGGCTTTAGGAACCAGAGCGTAACTGCCAGAGAAAAAAGGAGGTTTTGTAAGGTTTCCTCTTCCTCCTGTGTGCTGTGCCCTCTGCTGTGAGCATCCCCTGCTGCCCTCCGGGATGTTCTCAGCCTTCTGCACCGAGGTTGCCTACAGTGGCCGCAGAGCGACTCCCGGGCTCTGCTCTGGCCGTGGCTGTGGGCCTTTGCTCCAGGGCCATCACAGGACTGATTAACATTGTCAGGAGTGACTTTTACAGCGCAGGGTTCAATTTCAATGGAGCAAATCCCACCGACAATGGAGTCAGTTTTTTTTTTAAAGGGTGGTCCAGATTGTGGAAGCTATTGTCCGTGAGATTAGCTCTGCGAGCTGCTCTCCACCTCCTGACCCTATTGTTCCTTTGACAGACGAGCCACCTACTCCTACAACACCGAAGCTCAGATTTACGCCCCCAGCAGCGCAGCATCCTACTTCGAACCGCAGGGAGGTGGAGCTCAGGTGACTACAGCGGCATCCTCTCCTACAGCCATTCCCTCTCACAACATGGTGGGCATCACCATGGACATTGGGGGAAGTCCGATCCTCTCCGGCTCGGGAGCCTATCTCATTCATGGGGGGATGGAAAACACTAGACATTCTCTGTCACATACTTCACGCTCCTCTCCAGCAACGGTATGTAGCCCTGCAGATATTGCAGCTCGGGGGCCAGGAATTATTCCAAGGGAACTGAAAAGCCTTCAGAAAATAAAGCTTCCTATCGTTATCGCTGTGTATATGTCTGTATAACATGCCATGCAAATGCAGGGGAGAGAATAGACACTGGTGTACTACAGATATTTTGCAACAGGAGTTTGGATTGTCTCTCTTGCTGGTGGGCAGAGGCTTGTCAAACTTTCTGAGCGGATCACTAAAATTATGAAGCATGGAGATAAGAGAAAATTCTCAGGGGTTTTGTTTTTTTTTTTCCCCCGGCAAAATATTTTGGCTTTCCAATTCAAAAGAATTGTCTATATTTACATTTTCTAATAAGGGGGCTTGGCTTACCCAAACCAAAGAAATATATATATATATTTAATTATGAAAAGACCTGAAAAATCCATTATTAACACAGTGAGTGGATAATTAGCACATAGAGTATGTCAAGCTGATGATGCCAAATGCACAGTGAGCGAAAAGTCTTTGTGTATAGTATATCTGCTACACCATTGTGTATTCTGTCCATGCCATATGTTACAGAAAATGTATTTTAGGGATCATACTTCTCGAACAGAAATGTTTTAAAGCTCTAATTGTTTTTAATCACATCCCTCCAAGTGTCAGTCGAGGTGCCAGGTTGCTAGAAGCACAGCTGTACGGCTGTGTGGGACTCGGAGGGGGGGTACAGCTATTAACCCAAACCAGCCTTTCTGCAGCTAGAAGTGCCCGGGGCTTTTATCTGCGAATCCACCAGCCTCAGTAGCAGCTGCTGCCGGGAGTGGGTTGGAGCTCGTTTTCTGGGACACTGCTCACCTTCCTTTCCAGACTGACTTATGTGTGTTTATACGTTTGTATGTAAACATAATTACACCTGTAGGTGTAATTCAGTGTATGTGGCCAGATTTTAAAATGTGAACAGCACCACCCAGGGAGAAAAACAGGAGGCGTTTGCTACCGAGTACTCTTGAGAATCTGGGTGGTTACGTTGTGCTTTCTTTTCCCACTGAGTTTTAGAATATAGACTTCATGTTTTTTTGAATCTTCATGCCTTGAAAGGTTGCCTTTGATCCTGGAGTGAATGTGCTCTGCCTTACGTAGAAGTAGGGAAAAGTCTTTAGCTTTGGGTGGAAGAGAAGATGGCAGATGCATCTGGCTTAGCTGGGATTCGTTTCTTGGGTGAGGATTGTCTGTGTGTGTATTTTAACAGTTCATAGTTAAAAACTAGCATTGGACCATCTTCTGATTTTTGCTCAAGCTTGTTATTTTGAAGAAAGTAGCTGCTGATCTTGTCACCTGTGTGGGACTGCATCTTGCAAAGCTGCACAGCATTACTCTTGGGTTTTGGTTTTTGGTTTGGTTGGTTGGTTGGTTTTGGTTGTTTTTTTTTTTATTTCCATGGTGTAAAAAGCCCAAGTAGAATATGTGTCAACAGAAATGTCCTGTGAATAGATTTAGATTGTAGCTGTCTATCACAAGAGATAAAGCTATTCAGCAAAAAAAGAATTTAGGAAGAGACCTCTACGAAAATGCATCTGAAATAAATTCACTCTGTTGCATGTAGGAATGAACTTTCTGAAGGTATTTTAACACAAACTGTCTGTGGCTCTTGTGGAGGGGCTCAAGAGGGTGAAATAGCGCATGGAAGACAGGATAGGGATGTGTCCGTGTGGGGCTTTCAGGTCTTTCAGCACAGACCACGGTCAGAGGGGGGTGGAGCAAAGCCATGATAGCTGCTTTGAATTTCACGTAATAATGGGTGGACAGACAGTGGAAGGCTTAGAGAGAGCAATCACTAAATCAACTCAATGGGTAGGAGAGTTATTTTTCATTGCAGTGTGTTGCTTAAGCAGAGAATAGGAAACGCTGGTGATAAAGAGGCCGGAGAGGCTGAAGTCCTGGCAAAATGTATTTAGGGCAGGATTAAGAGCTTTGTGGAGAGAAAGAAAAGTACAGCTCATGCAGAGGTAGCCGAGGAAGCCCATGTGGCCGTGGGGGGTGTAGTGTGGAGGGCCAGCAAAGTGAGGGCTTGGCAACGTGAGAGGCAGCGGCAGGGAATGGGGAGGCGGGAGGGCTTTGGGGGGTGTTGGATGCTTGTGGCAAAGCCGGTGCTGAGACTTCGAAAGCAAGGAGAGTATCTTCAGAGGAGACTGGGAACGAGGTAGCGCCTTGGGGTTAGCAATGGTGTAAGAGCTGCCTCAGGGGGTTGAGGGATGTTTGGTAAAGACTATGTACACTAAAATAAAATCTTCATGTATTTAAAGAAACCCATCTTCCATATCTACTGGAATAATGATGTTCTGCTCCATCGAATGGGCTGACACAGCACATGAATCAGTCCCATTCAATGCCTGTGCCAACAGAGCACTGTTAATCTTCATTTAAATTAGGTTATACCAAGAGAGGAAGTCCTTCATACCTCCCATAAGTGGGTCCTCAGAGCTTTTCACCACCGTGCAGGGCTGTTTAAGAGCATTTAGTCTTTCCCCTGTGATACTTCTTTCTGCAGATGCAAGGTGTCCATTTGTATGGGACGCTTACCAAAATGCCAGAAGGACAGGCAGTGTTTTTGTGCTTGTGTAAGAGGTGTTGCTCAACTGGCACCGCACTGCTCCTTGTACAGAGGAAGGAAACGGTGTCTTCCTCTAACACTGACTCATTTCCCGAAGGCTGCATCAGCAATCAGTCTTGGGTTCCTCATGATACATCACGGTGTGCTGGACAGTTTTCTCAAAAAACACTGACACATAGTCTTAGACTGACCCTTTTTTGAATTCACTGGGAGCTTCTTGAGAAGTGCCACAGCGATGGCACTTCTGGATAGAAACCAAGGGCTGTGCGCTGGAGGTGCTTGGACAGAGACACGGGTCTGGCACAGGCTGTCTCTCTGGTTGTTGAACGTTACTTCAGAACTCCGATCTGATTTGTGCTGTTCTCTCACCTTCCTGACAGAGCTGGTTTTGTAAAGGGCTGGGTTTTTCTCTACCTTTATCTTCACCGTGCTCTGAGTCAGGGCGAACTGGAGTACAGGGGCTAAAGAGTATGCTAAGGGGGCGGCGGACAGATCCTTGTGCAGATCAGATGCTTTGTGCGTGTGCCTACAGATGAGCGGAGGACCATGCCTGTTAAATGAGGACAGATGCCAGAGATAGCTGCTGACTGCAAGTTTTACTGGCTGATGTGTGCCGCCTTGTGCTGCCCGCGCCACCAGGTCACAGATAACAGCGCTTTGAGAACATCTGCTGGAGAGGAACAGCAGGTTCTGCTCCTGCCAGTCCCTTCATGTGCGGTGGGGTTTTTTGGTTTGGGGTATTCTTTTTTTTTCCTTCCTCGCTTGCAAAAAGCTTGTGCTCAGGAGCACTGGAGCTCTGGGTGCAGCAGCCATCCGTTAAGTAGTTTGCCAGAGATGGCCAAGGGAGCCCCAGCAGCAGAAAGCAGAAGACAAGAAGGGCCCAGGAGAGGTCCGGGCACAAGGCGGGAGCCATAGAGAGGCTGAGTGCAGGAGAGAAGCCAGACAGAGGAAAGCAAAGGGGGCTCTTCGGGGGCCTGAATGCCTCACCGTGACTCCGCTAGAGGCTCTGAGATTGAGGGAAATGAGCACAAGTGGCATCAAGATGTGCCCCCCCCCCCGCCTTCGTGGGAAGAAGCTCGCTTCGTTGAAACCTGTCTTCTTCCGAGTCCCTTTGGAGTTCTCTTCAGTAGCAAAGAACTCTTATCCGTTCCAGCTTAGGCATTCTGTGTGTCAGCCCTCCTTGTGCCCCAGCTTGATTTAGTTGCCATTAGTTTTTGGTCAAAATTTTAAGAAATAATAATAAATGAAGTCATTACTTCCAGTTTTCCTTGAAAGGTCTGGGTAAAATGCACCTTCTCTGTAGCAAATCTCCTTCGACCTGCTGCAGCGTGGCTGTCTGGTGGTGGTTTGGTCTGGGCGTGAAGGGGAAAGGAGAAGGAAAGCTGCTTCTCTCTTATATATGAGCAGTGCACGTAGTGGAGGATCAAAAGCCCCCTGGTCTTGCTCTTTCACCCTAATAGGGATTCTTGCTGTGGTGGTAGTTTGCATGTCATACAGTAACGTCTCTGCAGCTTCATCCCATAAGGACTGTGCCTCATCTGTTTGCCTCTTTTTCACAAGCTTGATATAAAGCATTGATCATTCAAATTTTAATAAAGAAATAATAATCCTGGCTGTTGCTAACTATCTGATTTCCTTTCTTTTTCTTTTTTTCCTTTTTTTTTTTTTTTCCCTGTGCACATTTTCTTTAGCTTGAAATGGCGATTGAAAACCTACAAAAAAGTGAAGGGATTACATCACACAAAAGCAGTTTGCTCAACAGCCATGTAAGTTACAATCGGAATTTACACCCTCTTTCCCGCTTTGGTAGGAGCATTATTTGTAGCCCTTTGGTGTATTCAACAGCACGAGCTGCTGAAAGCAGCCTGCAATTCAGCTGTGCTGCCCAAAGCAGCCCAGACCCAAGAAACAGGAATCTGCAAAAAGTGCCATGATGTTAATGTTTGTTTATGAGACGCTCTGGATTCTGTTAACTGCCTCTACCCTGTGTTTATTTATTTCGTCTGCCTTGCAATGGAAATTGCTGGCAATTAGATAAACACATTTGAGGGAGTTCTTTCCTTTCACTGGAATTGAAAGATGGCTGGAAAATAACTTGTGATTCTACAGCAATAACTTGGAGTGAATCATGACAGATATCCCTTAGATAGGTGTACCAAAAGCCCGCTCCTCTGAGTGCCTTTATTGCCTCTCCCTGTGCCTCAGGAAGACCATTGCTGTTACGGTGCTATGCTAAATCCGTTTGCTAGACCTCTCTCTTCTCACTATGCCGACAAATTCCCTGCTTTGTGTGAAGTTCCCACTATTCTACCGGGCCTTCTGCATCATGGTTTATGGCTTCCATGCAGTAGTGCTTAACGGTGAGCGCATGCTTGTGTGAGATTTGAAGGGCCTAATTCAAGTCCTGTTGAGGTCATGGGAGTTGCCTTGACTTCATTGTGGTTTGGATTAGGCGGAAGCATGTTCTGAAATCACAATGCACAAAGTGGTACTTCTTTATTCTAACAGATTTCCTTTTGCTTTGTATTTGGGGGCAGATCTGTTGTCATTCTTAGGTCCTGCAAAAAAAAATATTTGTCCTCTTCACCCTGGAAAAGTAGCTTGGGAAAATGAAAGGAACGTTAAACCTAATGGTCTGATTCTCTTAAGCTGGTGTTGAACTCCAAGCCAGGGCTCCTGGATGAGCTCCATCCTTATTTCAGCTTCTAGAAACTGAAGGTGCCTTGTTGTAGTTGGGGAAACACAAACCTGCAGATTCAGGCTGGTTTTGTTGTTCTGAGCATCCCTGTGCATCCTTCCTGTGCCGGGCTGTGGCCGAGCTCACACGCCCGGGCTGTGCCCCGAGCGCCGCGCAGGTTTGCCTAAGGGTAATGTTGCTCTGCAGAATTTTTCTTGTTCGTCCCAGTGTAGAGAGGGACAGAGTGGAGCGGGACGGGGTGGGTTGTGGTGTGGTATTGAAGGAGGTTTGAAAAAAAGCAGGAAAAGGGCAGAGGAAAGAAAGTGAAGGTAGAAACGAGATTTGGTCTGACTGCAGGCTGTGCGGGATGGAGTTGGGGTCCAATCCAGCCTCTGATCAAATCTTCCCCACGCTTGTCTTGCAGGGTAGAAGTAAAGAACATGACATCTGTGTTCTCAGGTCATGGTTCATAGTTTGGCATAAGGCTTAAGTTCTCTTACAAATGCTAAAGCAAACTAACTACTTCCTGAGCATGTGTGTACACGTCAGCTCTCCCCTGAGGATGTCGGTCCAGACACAAGCAACGTGCTCTGCCCTGGGCAGCTCCAGGGCTGGGGTGGGTAATTCCCTCTGCCAAGGTGCAGAGCCTGAGCCAAGGACCTGCACTTGCACCTCCAGTGTCCTTGCTCTGCCTTCCCGGAGCATGGAGCGATGTCTGCGGACATGTGGGAATAACGAGGAGGTGATGGTAAGAGCAGTGCCCGTAGGAAGCACAGCATGTACCAGAACTGGATCAGGCAGTCTCTTTTCAGAGCTGGAGGAAGGTTGGTGCTGTTGCCCGGGGCGGCTGCACAGCCTCTGCCTCGAAGGTTCTCAGGACTTGACTGAATTCCACATTCGACCGGACTGAGGGACCTGACCTCCCTTGGAAGTGAGCCCTGATTTGAGTAGGAGGCTGGACTGGAATCACAGAATCATCATCAGATGGTTTGGGTGGGAAGGGACCTTTAAGGGCCATCGAGTCCAACCCCCTGCCATGAGCAGGGGCATCAACTCGCTCAGGTTGCTCAGAGCCCCGTCCAACCTGGCCTGGAATGTTTCCAGGGATGGGGCAGCCACCACCTGGAGACTGGAGACTGCCAGAGGTTGCTCCCAACCGCAGTGTGTGGGACAGCCCGGTGAGCGTGCAGCGCTGAACCTCTCAGCACGTGCTCCCCGGCACGTGCCGTGGTACGAGGGTTTCCGCTATCCGGGATGTTGCAGCTCCCACCTCTTTTCATTAAAAAAAAACCAAACTAAGAATCAGACAGGATTCCCTCTCCCAAATGCTTGTGCGACCGACACACGACATTGTCAGGCTTGCGCGTGAGAACCAGAAAGTGAAGCAGCAATTGACTATGATTTGTCAAGGCTGGAAGCAAAATACGAGCTTGACAAAAGCTGGTGGCGAGGAAGTTGTTAGATAATGCTAATTGCACTATTAGTCGTGTCTTAATTGCTTTTAAGTCTTAAGGTTGCAGAGTTTTTCATTGTGTGCTGTCCCTTGTTTCGATCTTCACATTTTGCAAATCTGCTAATTCTTGGGATAATGGTTTATTTTGTTGCCGTCAGCAGATGTTCCATGCCAGGAATCGTAGGTTTGGTTTTGTTTTTTTTTTTTTTTACAAAAAAAAGGAAAACTAAAGGTATCTCAGTCAAGAGGGAATTTTTTACATAATGCTGTTTAAGCAAAGTCAATGTGAGATGGAGCCACACTTGATAACTTAATTTAGCCTCAAAAACTCTCTGAGAGGTTCTTTAAGTGCACTTGAAATATCAAATTTGGAAGCCCAAGCTGATGTTAATACCCCAGCGACACACCATGTTTCTAATGAAATTATGTCGATCTATTCCTGTTACTGAAAAAGCTCTGCTCACAAGTGTGCTCCGGAGTGGCTGGGTCAGAGCATTACTTCTTTGCCAATTATGAGCGTGCAGATGATGCGAAGAAATTTGAGAAAAATAACTGCAATTTATGTACCCGAGTGCCTAAAGCTGAGGCGCGTGAGGAAGTGGGTGGATGCTATACCCTGCCTGAGGCCCCGCAGCTCCTGGATAGCCATAGCGCTCGTAGGAGTAAGGGGAAAATGTATTTTTTCCTCAATGCCTGTAAAACAACAAAAAAAACAACCCCAGAATAACTCCCCCAAAAAAACATTGGACTTCTTCCCCGTGGGTGAATGGCTCTTAGGTAGGTGCTGATGGGAGTTTTTTGCCTGAGGAAAAGATCGTACCCCCAAACGGAGTTTAGGTGGAAACACCTAAAATGAGACCGAACAGAGAAACAGGAAAACTTTTACTAATTTTAAGAATTATTATTAGGGAATAATTATTATTAGGGAATAAATCTCCCTCGGCCAGGGAGGAATGTAATGACCTACAGGAGGATGAATCTCCTGCTTGGTGGAGAAAGGCAGTCTAAAGATATTTTTTTTTTTAAATCAAAAGAAACAGTCAATAGAAATAAGGTTAAAGTCGGAATGAGATGGAGATGTTCCCCTGTAGTGCCTATAACAAACCACGCAGCAAACGGCTTCTGCGTGGTGGTTTTGTTGGAACCCGATCGTAATATAAACAGAAAGGAAACTGTAGAATATCTTGTGTCATTGTCACAACTGAGCAAAATTCAAAAAGTAAACAGAATAAGGGATACAAATGGAAAGAATCTTTACTGTTCTCGTTGTGAGTGCCTGGTCTGTTACTACTAATGCAGGAAGAGCAAAAATGATGTTTTGAATATTATTTCTATTCTGACAGATTTCCTTTTTAAGCTCTTTTGTGCGTTTTGTAATAAATTTCTCATTCAATAGTGGGAGTTCATATTGTGAAACTCTGTGATGTTTAAAGGAATATAAAAAGGCACCTGCAGAATAAGAAAGCTCCAGCTGAAGGGAATATTCTAGAAATACCTGGTATTAGACTAAAAATGTCCAGGATCAAATTTAACTGAGAGGGTTTTGCCTATATCTAAACTTTCCATAGTAATGTGCAACTTTTTTTTTTTTTTTTAAGGCTTGGAATTAGAACAGCTCTAGGAAATAAATAGCTGAGTCACATTCAGTATCTACCATTGGATAAATAAAATAAAAGCTTAAAAAAAGGAAAAGAAAAAAGAACCTTCTTAATCTTTTGAATACAGGGGGTGGGCCGTATTTAGCAGAGATGTGGACTGCTTAAAAACTGAGCTGCTGGGCTTGTATGTCAAAACCACTGGGGTCCACTTTGTTAGAGCTCTCTAAATGGGTGGGGGAGGCTCCAGCAAAGGGCTACAGAGATGATGAGGGGACTGGAGCATCTTTCTTACGAGGAAAGGCTGAGGGACTTGGGGCTTTTTAGTATGGAGAAGAGCAGACTGAGGGGGGATATTATCAGCGCTGATAAATACTCAAAGGGAGGTGCCAGGGGGATGGGGACAGTCTTCTTTCAGTAGTGCCCAGTGACAGGACAAGAGGGAACGGGCACAAACTTGAGCGTAGGAAGTTCCGTCTCAACATAAGGAGGGACTTCTTTGCTGTGAGGGCGGCAGAGCAGTGGCACAGACTGCCCAGAGAGGTGGGGGAGTCTCCCACTCTGGAGCCATTCCAAACCCGCCATCATGTGCCACTGCTGGAGGTGACCCTGCTCTGGCAGGGGGTGGGACTGGGTGAGCTCCAGAGGGCCCTTCCAACCCTGACCAGTCTGGGATTCTGTGATTAGCAAACGCCACCTCTTAGGACCATAGGGTTTGGAGGGCAGAAAGAAAGATCTTCATTGTGGAAAAATACTTCGTACAGTGCCGGAGGTGATGTGTAACTGGAGGATGGCGGGAAGGCGACGAGCAGCTCTGTGAAAAGCAGGACAGTGGGGAAAATGGCTGAGAGGTTTTTCTTCTTTCAGCTGTGGCAGCCCATGGTCTGCTCCAAAGGCCACCAAAACTGATGGATCCTGTCATTTGAACTTGTGGTTGCGTTGGGTCAAAGCCAGCTAATGAGTGAAATAGTTTTAACTGCACAGCTTTGGGTTCAGCTCATTTTACGTAGCAGAAGTTTAAATTTGGAGATGTGAATGACAACGGCAGAACATGCATTCATAGGTGCTGAAAAGCCTTTGTGTGAGAGCAGAGTTGGATATGAAACACATAAACTGAAAATAACTCCATGGAGTGAGGTGTCGGAGATGTCATTGCACGTTTCAGCTTGTGTTTTCACAGAGTTATTGTTATAAAACTCGAGTAATATAGTGGTGAATTGGGACCCCAAACTTTCACCAAGAGGGAACAGTAGAAAAGAACCAGACGGTGGAGTAGGAGCGGAGAGGACTTAAGCATAGACCAACGTGTACATCTGTGTGCATGGTTCAGTCCCGCTGATTTCCAGTTTGTGCTTAATTACAATGTGGGCTTGAACTCTTTGTTGGAAGGAGATGATGCGGCGGATATTTTGGCATCCGTAACCTGAATCTGTTTTGCCACTGCTCTGGTGCGAATGCAGCTGCTTCTGATGGAGCTGTGTCTCCTGTGCGTGCAGGGATGGAGGTCTGGACGCAGAGGGAAGTCTTGAAAATGTTAATCCCAAACTTCCCTAACGACAATGAAAGGGCTTTTACAGAAGCTATTGATTTTAATCCATTTGTACATCTAGTTCCTTCAAAAATTCACTTATTGTAACACTTCTTTTATTGATGCTGAAGTCGTTTAAGCAATTAAAGGAGATTGGAGTTTTTGTCCTTTTGCATTTTAATTCCGGTGCTGGCACTGTGTGCTGGGCCTCCTCTTCCAGATCGGCTGGGTATAAATAATTTATATCTAATTGCAAACTTTAATCAACAGAAATGTCAGAAGTTCAGACAGTACATTTTGAAAAATAGATGGACCCCCTCAGATTTTTAAGGTTGCTTTGGTAACCGTTAATTTTATTGTTAAGGGAAGGGTTGCAGACATGCCAATCTTCAAATTAATAATGATTTTGCAGCATATTTGGGGCTCCTAAAATGTGTTCCTCTTAGGCAGTCCTTAAAGAGCCATCCTTGTGGCAAACAAGGACTCGTTTTTTGCTAAAGATTTATTTTTAAAAAATCAAACCAAACAGTCAATAGAAAGAAAGTTCGTAACAGCTTTATTCTTGGAAAAGACGAGTTCTTACAGCTTTCTTTGGGGTCTGCAGGAATTCATCCAAATCCGAGGTGGGTGCTGAGGTGTCAGGCGGACTATGGTCTAATGCTCTTGCAAAATTTGACAGCATTTTTGTTGGGTTATGAGCTTTGGGCTGGGGGGTCCTTTTACTTGTATAAAAATGCAACCGGCATAAGTTATATAAATTAACTCAGATAAATTAACTATCCAGCATTAAATTCTCACCAACTCTTAATGTCAGATGGGCTCTCCTGGCATTTAAGCATTGACACTGTTTGACGCAGCCTGTTCCAGCCCTCTTTAGACTTTCATGTGTTCTTTATTTATTTATGCTTTCCGTACCTAAAGCTCCAGTGGTTGTTGGACAACTACGAGACGGCGGAAGGCGTCAGCCTTCCCAGGAGCTCTCTCTACAACCATTACCTGCGGCACTGCCAGGAGCACAAACTGGATCCGGTGAACGCCGCTTCCTTCGGAAAACTGATCCGCTCGGTGTTCATGGGGCTGAGGACTCGCCGCCTGGGAACCAGGTTGGTGTGAATTTATATTTAAATAATAATAATAATAAAAAAGTCCTACAACTTCTCTTCCCCATACGGAGAACCTACCGGGCATCATTTAGCAGGCGCAGGTCTTTCTTCTGAGATCTACAGAAACGACCGAACGTGATGTTGTGGGAAAAAAAAAATTGCTGTTCTGAGGCACAGACGTAATTTCCGTGTGTTGTGAGGCAAAGCTGCTTTCTCACCGTGAATCAGCGGTGCGAGAGGCTTGACAATACAGTTAATTTCTGACACGTTCCAGGTCTCTGGTGACAGCGCCTTGGCCAGCCACGCAGTGGAATTTGCTCAAAGTCCATTTCCTAAGGAGTCTAAGAATGTTTTATTTGAACCTAGGTTTCTAATCATTCCGGTACTCTCTCAAAAAGATGAAGTACCTCATCTTCACGATTGCTGCTGTCAGCTGCGGAACCCAAAATTCTGGTGCAGTGTGATGGTTTCTCCCTTTGGGTCCAGTAAAGTTCCACCATCACGGACAAGAACAGAACCTGTGCCCACCTCTTTGATGCAGACCAGCTGTGCAGGTGTAAACGGCTTATTTCTTAAATTCCCAAAGCGGCAGGCTGACTCTTGTGAGAGAATTTTTTCTTTTAGAACATCAAAGATCCGTATGATGTTACGAAAAAAGCATAACACAAGAAAGTACACTTGCTGTAATTACACGTGTCCTTCAAAGGAGCATCCAAAGTAGCTGCACGGCTGAGTTTGCATTTTATCCCAGCTTGTGATTGAAACAAAGTAGCTAATACGCTAGAGAAACAGCGATTGCTCTGATTGTGTAAGATTTTATAATAAATTTCAAGCTTAGATATTTGGGCTTCTGAACAAGGACAAAACCAGATGTGTCTGGGGCATTCCACAGCTGGAATGTGGAGGCAACAGTTGTAGGAAGAGCAGGGGAGAGTTTGGATTTCTGTAGATTGGTTCAAGTGCAAGCGCTCTGAAATAATTTCTGTAGAGGAGAGAAAATCTTTAGTCCCATCAAGGATTAAAGAAAAAACAAACAAGCAAAAAATCCACTTAAAATTGCAAAGGTGCAGGCTGGGAAGGATACAGTAAACCTCAATAAATATGGAAATAGCTGTCCACCGTTATTTTCTTATTCATTTAGATTATTGTCCTGGTTTGAGGCAGAACAGGAACAATTTAGTTCAGCAACTTTAGTTTTTAGCTGGGCCTCTCCTAACTACTGAAATTCACAGCACATTGTGCAGAAACCATTCGCTCTCCGAGTGATAAGACCGATGTTTATAGCTGATGCCAAGGGTTGGTACACGGAGAGGCTCCTGCTTATACTTATTATAGCACCCAAGGCCAGAGAACTTGGTCGTTTGCCCCGTTGGAGGGTCGGAAACGGAAAAGCGTAGAGGGGTCCCACCTGCGGGGAGGAGCGGACAGGACAGGTGACCCAAAACTGACCAACGGGGTATTCCATCCCATCTGCATCACGCTCAGTGTAAAAGCTGAGGGATCAAAGGGACAGCCCTCTTTTTTCAATGCCCGGCGTCCGAGGAGGCCAGCTCTGGTTGCGCCCTGCTCGAGCTGGCAACAGAAAGACATTTTTCTTATCATAGTTGACTATTCAGTCGAGCATGATTTTTCCAAGTCGAGATAAAGATGGAAGTTTGTTTTTATGGAAAAAAACAAATCCTTAAACCCTAATCAAATAGCAAAGTGTCCCCTGAGGTCTTTCCGTCATTCTGTTTAATAACAGTTTGTATTGTAACACTTGTCTCTTCTTCTCCAGTTGCCATGGGTTACTTGGAACAAACCTTGCCGGGTTTTAAATGTGGATGTCACTGAACTTTGCGACATGTGGTTTTAAATTTTATAGGGGATGATGGCGTTCATTAGTTCATTAGTTCAGCCATTCAAATAGCACTTGGCAGCGAACCGCTTTGTTCTGTAAGAAGTCGGGTGTATTGTCAAAACAAGCCTTGCAGTAAATTGCAGGGCTACGATGTCCCTTCCATTGACTGGCTTGCACTGAGCAACATCAACGCTGCTATTTCCAGGGGAAACTCCAAATATCATTATTACGGGATCCGTCTAAAACCAGAGTCTCCGCTGAACCGTTTGCAGGAGGACACCCAGTACATGGCCATGAGGCAGCAGCCCATCCACCAGAAGCAAAGGTTGGTGCTCCCCACATCTTGGAGCTGGTGTGGGCAAGGGTCCTGTCCCAGAGGACACAGCAGAGCCCATCTTGGGAGTTGGCTTTGCCTGGGAGCCAAGGGAGTGAGTTGGGACAGTTCAAACCCAAGCGTCGCTGAAGTGCCAGAGCTGAGCTGCGGCAGAGGGGGCTGCAAGTCACTGGCCGCTCTGAGTAGTGGAAGGGTCCAAAACCAGTTCTGGTCAATGCCCCATCCCTGGAAACATTCCAGGTCAGGTTGGACGGGGCTCTGAGCAACCTGAGCGAGTTGAAGATGTCCCTGCTCATGGCAGGGGGTTGGACTCGATGGCATTTAAAGGTCCCTTCCAACCCAAACCCTTCTGGGATTGTATGAAACAGCCTTTATCTGCCTATTCCGTTTGCCAGCGGCTTGATTCAGCCTGCTGCTGCAGGGAATGCCACCGTCCGTGCTGCTTTGCGCTGCCTCCTTCTGACCGAACTGCTTTAGGACCTCGGCCATGGAGTTATTTGTGCCAAATCAGTGTAAAGGACTTGTGGGCTTGTGTTGTGCTTGGGTGGGTTTGGGGTTGTTTGGGTTTGTTGGTTTGGGTTTGTTTTTGTGCAACAGGGCAAGTTAAGTAGTGCTGTGGTTGGGCTTTTGTCTGAGTAATTGTGAATATAAAACACAATGTGCAAAGGAATTTGGAATTGTGTCCTGGAAGCACGGACACTTCTGGTTCTTGCTGGAGTGAAGAAGGAGCAGAAGAATTTATTTCTTCAGCTCCCAAATAGAAAGTAAATGCAAAAGTCAGCTCCGGAGACAGAGTCCACACCCGCTCCGGCTCTGCTTCTCATTTTGTCTTTTTTTTGGTGTCGCGTTGGGCAAACTTCTTAACCCCTTTAATGCTGTCTTGGGGAGTGCTTTTCAAAGGGAGGTACTCATTTTCCCCCTCCAGTTAAGTAGGTGATATAAAAGGTCAGTCCTCAAAATGCTGGCCTTGAATGTAACCTCACGTATTCCACGATGAATGCAAAAGTCTGCGTGACTGTGTTGCAAACATCACGTACGCGTTTGCGCACGCCTGTGTAAATCCCAAGCCACGCTCTCGCTGTAGGTATAGACCAGCGCAGAAGATGGATGGCATGGCAGAGAGCGGCTCCAACAGTAACCCGCACGCGACGCCGGAGCAGTCGGTCGCTGCTCAAAGTCAGCATCATCAGCAATTCATAGGTGAGGAAACTGCCTTCATGGATTAGATATCTCATGTCTGGGTTTGTAACTTTAAGAGGGACGAAGGTCTTGTCCAGCAAGCCTGGCTGTTCTACAGTTGTTTTTCTAATAAATCTATAGCATTATATATTATATATATAAAATATATATTATATGTAGTATATATTCCAATAAGCTCTTGTAACGTCACACTCCCTAAGTTTATTTGCTAACCCGTACCCACAGGAAGCCTTTTTCCTTGTGCCGTCAGGTCTGTAAGTTCCCTCTCAGTATGTTTTTGATCTGTCTGGTTTTATCCAAAGTGGATGGAAGGGGTGGCGGTCCTGAAGAGCCTGGCTAAGGCAGGCGGCCGGAGGGAGAAGAGCGATTCTCTTCCTTCCAAAGGCTGCAGTATGTATCCGACTGCAGACGATCTGCACGGACCTTCTCCTTGTGAGACAAGCTCTCTGGCTTTGCTGGTTGTGGATCTGCGTATCTCCATCATTCGAGCAGAGATACCAAATCCCGGCCAGCTCTCAGCCTTCTCTGAAATACAATTGCTCCTGATATGTCTGCTGTCCCAACTACATTCTGCATTGTACTCAAAAAAAACACCAGAGAGACATTTTTCAGGCTTCGGAGAAAATCTAATGGGAAGCGTGGTGGATGAGGACAATGTCTTCTTGTTTCTTTTATTACAGAGAGACAGAAAACATTTTCCTTTCCGCACTGAATAAATGGGCTGCAGTTGTTCGCTTTTCCCCAGTATAACGGCATGAATTGGGAAAGTACTAGATCATCGGTCTCATTTCTCCTGTTTCATCCCCAGCTGAAACAAGAAAGATAGCAACCAGCGACAGCGGCACCTTATACTCGTGTGTAGCCCTCCATAACTGACTGCTCCTAACTCTCACCGTCTTTCCCCGTTTTTTCTTTTCCCTAGATGTAACCCATGTCTTTCCCGAGTTCCCAGCCCCGGAACTAGGTAACGTCCTTTTACGAGAAGGGGTCACCATGAATGATGTGAAAACTCTGCAGCTTCTTTACAGGCGACACTGCGAGGTGATTATTTTGAATATTTTTAATTCATTTATTAATTGATGTGGGACATAATGTGTATGCTCATCTCATATCCTGCTCTTAGGAGAAGCTAGAATATAGTAGTGAATGCTTGATTTGCTTGGTATTACAACTCAAATATTGCACTTTATGTTACTTTTTCATTGTGTGACCTGGTTTATGTCATGTTGATTATTAAAACAATGCCCTTTCCATTATTTTTCTTGTAAATTATTTCATCTAAATGGCAGCACATGAAATTTATGCTTACACCTTGTGACAAAATGCTAGCAGAGCAGCTAATGACTTGTGTTCTTTGTTGTTAGGCGACTTTGGATGTTGTAATGAATCTTCAGTTTCATTATATTGAGAAACTCTGGCAATCCTTCTGGAGTCCTAAAACACCCTCTAGTGATGGCTCTGCTGCCCTGCCGTCCAGGTACTTTGATTCTTTCTGAATGCTCCATATTTTGGTGGTATTTTTTCTTTTTTGAAAATGCATGAAGTATTTCCAGCTTCATTAGGCATTTTGAGGGCTTTGGAGGGCTTGAAAGTCTTTACTTCCCCACAGAATTGTTACGAAGAGGGTCAGAAGTGTCTAATATCGTAATGACCACACAAAGTTCAGACCTCAGAGGAAAGCGTCTGCTCTGACTATGTACATCTGTGTGCCTTATACCTCCCGTAACAAGTGCTCATCGAAAACGCAGAGAGCGTTTGGATGGATGAGAAAGGGATGATGCTTTCGTAAATGGTCAGTGGGAGCAGACGGTAACGATTCCATGTCATTAGACGTCAGTCTTGGGTGACATCTCAGGCTTTGAGGTTTTAGAGACATGTAGACTGACTCACTTCTTTGGCTGGCTACCCGGATCTTTAAGTGCCTCGTGTTTTGAGGCAGATAATGGCAAACGAAGCTACTCTGATCCTTGTACTCCTGCCGGGCTCGTTGTTATTGCCTTTTCTTCATCCTTTTTGTGTTGGTAGCCTGCTGCCAAGAGACAGGGCAATGGAAACGAGTGAAAATAGAGAAAATTGAAAAGGTTTCTTCTTAAAGTTTCTTGCTGTACGTCTGTATTGTCCACTTCTACTGATTGTATAAGGACTTCCGATACTGACATTTGATATTCAGAAGAAAAATGGTAAAAGTTTGAGTAACAAGCAAATATGCCACAATAATCTGTAGAATGTGGCCCTGTTGTCCCCAGTAGGTGTTACCCAATGGATATTTTCCCACAAAGAATCACAGTAGCTGTGTTTGATTGTTTCCAAATCTCTTTTACTTAAGGGTATACCTCCAAGGCATATTGCAATGCCACGGGCAGAGCTTTGCTAGGTACAAATAGGCTCACTTGGAGGCAGCATTTCTGCAGGGCTCTGTCTAAACCAGCCTGTCTCGCTAAGGCTGCGTGCTCTAGTACCTCTCCGTACCGCTGCTAATAATCAAGATAGGTAAATAAAGCACTCCCTCCCCCTGCTTTAAATATATATACACACACAAATATATAATCAAAGTATTACCAAAGTGGCAAACTGTTTGAAAGTATGATAAAATGCTGAATATGGTTCCACTTAACAGAAATTTTAGGTACTTGATGGCCAGTGGTCTAGGAGTGTGCCTGTGGAGTTCATTTACTAAAACCGCTCAGACAGAGGCTATAACTATGTCTTTATAGTATGTCCAAGGCTTGGCTTTAATGGTTTTGATGTAATACATGGGGAAAGTCCCTTGCAAATTCCCAGCTCCCAGTGTAATGTCTTAGTAGCCCTGCTTTGGTGTGCTGGCAGTGCATTAAGGCTTTGGTTTTCTCTGCTTGCTGTTTAACCAAATATCTTACGCCTTAATCATGCAGAAGATGTTTCCATACATCTATAAAGTGAAAAAAATGCAAGGTTGATTGAGCTCATTCAGTTAGAGACAATATGCTCTGTTCCGATCAAAACACCGAATCTTTTTCCTTCTGAAAAAGTTCAGCATTTGAAGGTGTTAAACACCTCGAAACCGTTTGTCGGATCTGTCAATACGGGCTCATGCGCTCAAACATTCGCTGCAAACAACATTCGCTGCAAACGTTTGGCCCCACTGCTGCAGCTGAGGAGGTTTAGAGCGCAGGGGAGAGGTGTGAAGGATTTGGAAACAGCTGGGTCTGTAAGGAGGCACCAGCTAAGCCTTTGCTTGCTGAAATGACTGTACTGAAGTACAGTTCCCAGGTACACACGAAGATGAGTGTGTGACAGGCAACCGAGGCTAAAGCCAGAAGAAGCGGAGGCGGGCAGGCCAAGCACCGGGAGATGGGGATTTGAGGGAAAACTGTGGTCAGAGCTCTGGCCCTACGGACGGAGAGGCACTTGCAGAGTCACAGAGGACTTGTACGAATGATCAGACATTTCCTTCTGAAAGAACCATGAAAGGGGTTAGAAACTGAGAGGAAGGGGGAATGCACTGAATGCAATCCTGCTGCTAATGCTGCCTCCCTCCTCCTCCTCCCGCAGCGAAGAAGAACACGAAGGGACCCTCCCGAAAGATAAGCTGATCGCTCTGTGCAAATACGAACCCATCCTCAAATGGATGAGAAGCTGTGATCACATCTTGTACCAGGCCCTGGTGGAGATTCTGATCCCAGACGTGCTCAGACCGGTGCCCAGTGAGTACCCTGCAGCGTGCTCAGGAGGGCGCGGGCGGTCCCGAGTCCTGCTCAGCTCCTGCTCCTGACTGGGCTGAGTCACGGAATGCTGCGTCTGCCGAACAGTGATCCATGACTCACTCGGTCTGGCTACAACTTGCCACAAAGATTTCCACTGTAAAACTTGATTTAGAGGTTTTTGTTTTGAATACAAGCTAAAATATTATGGCAACAGCAGTATTCCTCCTGCAGCATGGCTCTGCGTCGATGGTACTTTGTGGCCCCTGGAATTTCCCATACTTTTAAAAATTGGGTTTATTGCATATCACATCTCCTGACTTTGGCTGGGAGTCTAGGTAAAAGCATGGGCTTAATGCACAATTAAGCACGGCTAATCCTCGTGAGATGTTTCCTTGGAGATCATATCTTTGTTTACGTAGGACCATCCTGTCCCCTACTGCACCTCCTGGAAATTTGGGGTCAACTTTCATGTGGGAGATCAGTGATGGGATACCGAGGGTTTTCTCTCTGATTTGGCTCCTCAGTGAAGCACATGCATCAGTCTCCCCGAGGCCTCAGCTCAGCCCCAGACTGGATTGAGCAGTACTGGAGAGCCATGTCCCTCTTAACTGTTGTTGTCTGTCTATGCGCTGGGGCACGTGTGTCTTGAAAGAGCGTATTTCAACATTTGGGAAATGCTCAGAAGGACCATGAATAAGAAAAGGATAAGAAAGAATAAGAGTAAGAGTAAGAGTAAGAGTAAAAATAAGAGTAAGAAAAGTTTGAGTAACAACATTAGAGAATAAGAATAAGAATAAGAAAAGTTTGAGTGCATCTCAGGACCCGGCTGATTTCCTTGCTGCTAAATGGAGATCACAGCTAACCAGATGAGAGGCTGTGCTTTCCTCAGCAGTCCTAAGCTAGAAAGTGATGTCCAAAGGTGGTACGGAACAGCCTTTCTGACTCTGCAGACTTCTTTGCAGGCACACTCACACAGGCGATTCGTAATTTTGCCAAGAGTTTGGAAGGGTGGCTGATGAATGCAATGAGTGAATTCCCCCCCCACGTTGTCCAGACCAAGGTAAGCCGCGGGAGCACGGTGCCGGTCAGGGGTATGAACTGAGTGCGCGGGTGTGCATGTTGCAGTTTTCCACACTTGGAAATTGCTGCTGATGTTTGGCCACATGTACTCCAGACTTGCACGGTGTAATGAATAATTATGACCCAAAAATCAACAAGGCAGGACAAGCAGGGCAATTCCTTTGTAGCAGAAGCTGATGATGTTCCGTCCATTGGAGCCACTCCCATGTTCTGAAATTGCAGATAAAGCTTTCTGGCAGAAAAACTCCGCACTGGGATGAAGCTGTCCTAGTAGAAAGTACAGGACACCTCATTGCAGAGATTGAACCTACAGCTCCTACTCCCCCTCTCCTAAAGCCATGGATTCTTGCAGCCTGTTCTCACCTTGCTGGTCCTTACTGGAGGCAGAGTGTGAAAACCTGTTAGTTTAGAGAAAAAAAGGCAGAGGTTGATTTGCAAGATGCAGTAGATGCTGCAAAAGCAGCGCTCTGGAGCGCTGGTGTATGCTTTGGCCAGCAGCAGGGCTGGGGCTGCGCAGGTTACCCCAGCTGCTGCGCGCTGTGTGCTTGAGCTCAGCCTTGAGAAGAGTTTGCCTTTGAGCGCCGTGACCTCCTGCTCGCAGTGCCCTTCCCGCTGTGTTGCAGGTCGGGGTAGTGAGTGCCTTTGCGCAGACGTTACGGAGATACACATCCCTGAACCACCTGGCTCAGGCCGCCCGGGCGGTGCTGCAGAACACTTCCCAGATAAACCAGATGCTCAGCGATCTCAATCGGGTCGACTTCGCCAATGTGCAGGTAACGTCTGGTATCTTTTCCTAGGTCGTGTTATCTAGAACTGGGACTCTATAATGACGTTGTCTGCTGGTGACCAGCATCTTATTTCCAATACTAAAGAGCAATTAAATGAACAATTTAATGTGTTTGGTGTTACTTTTCCAGGTAAGTCTGCCATCTCCCTCTGAATAGTGAATCACGGAATCCCAGACTGGTCAGGGTTGGGAGGGCCCTCTGGAGCTCACCCAGTCCCACCCCCTGCCAGAGCAGGGTCACCTCCAGCAGTTGCACAGGACGGTGTCCAGGCGGGTTTGGAATGGATCCAGAGTGGGAGACTCCCCCACCTCTCTGGGCAGCCTGTGCCGCTGCTCTGCCACCCTCACAGCAAAGAAGTCCCTGGAACTTCCTACGCTCAAGTTTGTGCCCGTTCCCTCTTGTCCTGTCACTGGGCACCACTGAAAAAACACTGTCCCCATCCCCCTGGTGCCCTCCCTTTGAGTATTTATCAGCATTGATAAGATCTCCCCCCTCAGTCTGCTTTTCTCCAGACTAAAAACCCCCAAGTCCCTCAGCCTTTTCTCATAAGAAAGATGCTCCAGTCCCCTCATCATCTTTGTAGCCCTTTGCTGGACCCTCTCCAGCAGTTCCCTCTCCTTCTTGAACGGGGGAGCCCAGAACTGGACACAGTACTCCAGATGCGGCCTCCCCAGGGCAGAGCAGAGGGGGAGGATGACCTCCCTCGACCGGCACATTGCTGGCTCATGGGCAACCTGTTGTCCCCCAGGACTCCCAGATCCCTTTCCACAGAGCTGCTCTCCAGCAGGCCAGCCCCCAACCTGTACGGATGCATGGGGTTATTCTTCCCCAGATGCAGTACCCTACACTTGCCCTTGTTGAACTTCATTAGGTTCCTCTCTGCCCAACTCTCCAGCCTGTCCAGGTACCAAGGAACCTTGGTAAGAAGTAGTGCTACCAACAATAATGTAGTTCTAATGATAATATTGTACTGTGGTCTGGACAGATGGGAGGAGACATGGTTCAGAGCTGGTTTGGAGTCCTTGTCTACTAGAAGTGAAGTTGAATTCTTGGGTTGGGATGCACCAACCACGCGGGCTTGGCGTAAGTAACTGTCAACCCTTCTTCCTGCGCAGGAGCAAGCCTCGTGGGTGTGCCAGTGCGAGGAAGGCATGGTACAGAAGCTGGAGCAGGATTTCAAGCTCACTCTGCAGCAGCAGAGTTCTCTGGACCAGTGGGCTAATTGGCTGGATAATGTTGTTACTCAAGTCCTGAAGCACCACGAGGGCAGCCCCAGCTTCCCCAAGGCAGCCAGGCAGTTCCTGTTGAAATGGTCTTTCTACAGGTACATTTTTCTCATTTTGGAGATGTTTCTGCATCGGGCATAGGGCATGTGAATAGCTCCTTGAAAAGTCAACGCCAAGTTCTTTACTCCCATGCAATTTTGGTTAGCTGTTGCTTTGCCCTGGTGCAGAAGGGAGGGAGTCTTGTGTCTCCTGTATCCTTTCAGGATGGGGGTAGGATGTTCCATCAACTGATTTCTTAAAGTGCTTTGATAGCGTAGGGTTAGAGGTGGAAACAGAGCACTGTGTCCCACGGTACCTCCAGGGTCGAGAATTCACATCAGCCATGATGCAAGTGTAAAACATAACCCAAATATTTTGTTTCCTGGCCATTTTCCAGCTCCATGGTGATCCGTGACCTCACCTTGCGCAGTGCTGCCAGCTTTGGTTCCTTCCACCTGATTCGCCTGCTCTATGATGAATACATGTTTTATCTGGTAGAGCATCGTGTTGCCCAGGCAACAGGGGAGACGCCGATTGCTGTAATGGGAGAGGTGAGAATTGTTTATTCCCTAGAAACAAAGCCAAACCAAGCAGCATTTACAGAGGCAGCATTGGTTCACAAACCGCACTGTGTCCTGAACATATTTTTCTAACCATCTTTGCCGAAGGATTTACGGAGTTGTTTTGAGTGCCTGGCCCAAGGATCCAGCTCCATGAGCATCTTCCATCCTGGCTCACTAATGCCTGAGCTGGTGGGTTTGGGGGCAGCTGAGCATCAGCTGGGCTTCGGAGGCCTGGAGCAGGGAAGAAAAGGATCTCCCCACTTCTCTCCATCACCTGTGGGTACCAACCCTGACTTTGGGGTTCCCGCCAGGGCAAAGTCCCATCAAACACTAAAAGTAAAGCAAGCAAAAAAAAGGTCAGGAAGTTACTTTCCCTGCAACTGGGACCGTTCACTGAACTTCTTCAGGTCTCTGCAAGCTCCAGAGTTACATGCCGAGTCAGCCACTCTCTCTGTTTTTGACTTGAAGAGAAGTGTGGTTTGTGTTGGAGCGGGGCTAGGGGGTGGCTGGGGTGTTTTTTTGACAAATCAGACAGCAAATCTGGCACCCGGCTTGCAGGCAGCTCCTGTCCTGCCTAGCTGAAGCCAATTCCAATTTTTCACTCCGAAATGCCCAGATTTAAAAGGCCCCAATCAACCTGTGACAGCAATATAGAAACTACCGTTAAATTAAAACTGATCTCATTTGCTTCTTGAAGCTCATAACTGTTTTCTTCCTTCCGTGGAGCTCACGTAAGAGCGCCAGACAAATCAATTGCATGTCTTTTGCTCTCTTTTCCCCTCCCATTAGACCCGTGCTGTTGCCCCAGGGCAGCAGCACTTTGAGTTCCCACTATTCCCCGCAAAACCTCTGTCTTTATTGATGTTAAAGGAACACGAAAGGCAGAGAGTGGCTTCCAGCAAAACCACCTGTGGGAGACTTTCATCCTTCAGGTTTTACCTTTCCTTCTTTAAACTCTTGCAATATTTCGGTTCTCCAGGAGGAGGCTGATTCTTCCCAGCAAAAGAGGATGAATCGTGTCCTTCCATTTCCATTGCTCGCTTTGTAACTCCTGCTCTCCTCCGTTCCTTCTGCTGCCCAACGTTACGTGCCTTTTCAGCATTGTTAGAGCAATTTAGTGTTTCAAACCTCATCAGAGAGGGAGACAACACATCTCCAGAACCCAACGTAACCCCAGCTCTCTGGTTACTCTTGGCACCGTGGCCTTGCAAGCCAAAGCACTTTCCTGATGGGAATGCGAAGGCTTTGCAGAGAGTTGCAGAGAGGTGGAGTGATGGTAGAGCCCCAGGAGAGGTGAGTAGCTGGTGTGTCTGAGCAGCTGCCCCCGACAGACGCAGAGGGCTGGAGAAAAGGCACCATCCTTTGGTCTGTGGCAGCACTTGGTCGTGACTTGGGAGATGGAAAAATTTCTCCCTTTGTTCCGGAGCTTGATCCTGCCCTGGATTGTTCCGTGTGGTCTTTGCGCAGAGGTTTAAATGCCAGTGGCAGGCTTTTCCCCGAGACACGCAGTTGGTTTTGCTTTCTGCTCTTCATCAGCGGCACTGCTGGTGCTTGTGCCTTCTCCTGAACACTTAAGCTGCCCGTTAGAATTGCTCAGAAATAGATGCCAACTTGCAGGTCTGGCGCCTCAGGTCTCCGTAACCCTCACTTACCTTTAACTCCTTTTTCTTGCAGTTTGGTGACCTCACATCCCTGTCCCCAACACTGCTGGACAAAGGTACCTCCTCTTCCTCAAGGGAAGTCCTGCTGGGTCGGGGATTGAATCGCTGTGGGAGGGGGAACCTCGTGCTCGCTCTTCCCCCCTGCTCTGTTGGGAAGAAGGACCTCTTCCCCTCCCGTCCCCACTCTGATGCTGAGACTTGTCGTTTGCAGATGACATTAGTGACCTGGGCAGCGAGGTGGACACAGACTCCCGGAGCGTGGGGGAGCCTCTGGTGAAACGGGAACGCAGCGACCCCGGCCACTCGCTGCAGGAGATCTGAAACGGGGACTGGGCTTTTCTCCAGCTGGATGAAGACATCCGGAGCCAGGTTGGACGGTCGCAAGCCTGAGTCTCCCCGTATCTGCGTTATTAGTGCCTCTTAGTTTCTCTTTCTGTTTACTTGTGTTTGAGGATGGGCTCTGGGGGTGAGCCCGGGCGGGCGGTGGGACGGGGCTGGTTTGTCCACCTGCTTTCCTCCAGCATGACTGCTGGTGTGGGGGCGAAGGGCCAAAGTCTACTACCAAGCGATGGAAGCCTCCGTGGTCAGCAGCAGATGGGATGTGCCTGGCTAGGAGAGGCTGTCCTCTCCAGCCTGAGCGAGGCGGGCAAACGAGGCTTTCTCTTTCAGGGAAGGTGGTTTGGGTTTCTTCCCCACTTCTCAGACTTCACTGTGATACAAACTTGAACCAATCAGTGCCCAAGAAGAAGGAAAAATACCTGACCCTTCTCCTCCAGCCTTTCAAGACAAGCTGTCCTGGCTCTGACTTTGCCAAATCACTCGTGCCGGGAAGCACAGGACAGTTCGTCTCTCTTGTATCCGCCTGGGGAGAGGGCTCCAGGCTGCACGTCCCATCTGGTCCTGGTGCAGTGATGTACGTGCACGCTCTGGGACTGACACGCGCACGCTCTGGGACTGACACGCACACGCTCTGGGACTATGGGACATGCGTTCCCACCTGCTCCCAGGT
>VZSZ01001084.1:0-43969 GCA_013398815.1 Ibidorhyncha struthersii
GAGGTCCCTTCCAACCCTGACTATTCTGTGATTCTGTAAGCGGGCTATATACACTTTTGCCTCTGGTCACACTTGCCATAGTAAGTTTGTTGTTTATGATATCTGAATGGCTGAGAAAAGTTTGCAGGCATGATGATGATGATGATTACATATACACCCAAATAATACTTCAGTTTCAAGCACAGAAACTGCTAGCGTATGGAGGACTACCATAAATCAACTTCAAGACAGTGAGAAATGATTCACAGTACCTGAGTTATTTCAGCTTATGTACAAGCCTGGGACAAACCAGTAGGTTTAATAGATTCAAAAGACAGAATCTACTCCATCACCACTTAGGCATATAATATATGGTGCAAAGAAAGCTTTTTTCCTTTTGTAAAAAAATTCCTATCAGAAGTTCATTGCTACTTGACAATTAAGGCCTATGATCACAATGCTTAGCGTTATGTATTTGGGTTTTGTTTCTTGGGTTTTTGTATTGTTTTGGTTTTTAACCATTCCCAGTACTGGATCAATGTGAAGAATGGAAACACCCAGAACCACAGAATGGTTGAGGTTGGAAGTCACCTCTGGACATCTAAACTCAACATCCCTGCTAAAGCAGGGCCACCTAGAGCAGGTTGTCAAGGACCATGTCCAGGTGGTTTCCAGGGTGTCTAAGAAGACTCTACAAGATCTGTGGGCAGAGTGTTCTGGGATCAATCACTTCTGCAGTTAGAAGCTTTTTCTTATGCAAAATGAGAAATTCCAGCATTTCAAATTTGTGCCCACTTCCTCTTGTCCTTTCACTGAGCATCACCCAGAGTCTGATTAATCTTCTTTGTTCCCTCCCATCAAGTATTTATACATATTGGTAAGACTCCCCTGTTAAGAAACTGTTAAGAAACGTGACAATTTTATGAGTGAGTGCAGGAGTGAAGTGCAGAAAGAACACAGTGAGCAGGCTTAATGAAAAAAAAAGAAAAAGATTGCCTTCATGCCCTCATACCAATTTTGTATTGTCAATGCCCATAATGATTTCCATATTATA
Source organism: Ibidorhyncha struthersii (assembly GCA_013398815.1). Taxonomy (NCBI): domain Eukaryota; kingdom Metazoa; phylum Chordata; class Aves; order Charadriiformes; family Charadriidae; genus Ibidorhyncha; species Ibidorhyncha struthersii. Next base: position 1,034 of record VZSZ01001084.1, read on the forward strand.
AAACTAATTGCAATAAATAGAATTTTTATGATTTGACACTGTGTTCAGTGCGTACAGAAGCAAATTCTTCTTGAAAGGGTCTTTCTGTATAAGAAGCTGCATTATGTTGGGGGAGTATTATTATTTTGCTCATTTGAGCTTTATAGGAAAGAAACATTAGAAAAGGATTAAAAAAATCATGGTTTTTCCCCATATTACCAAGCACGCACACATGAAGAAATTTAAACACATTTTCCTAAGCAGGTCCGTGTGACTTGAGGATGTCTGTGATAGATCTCTGTCATCTAAAATGAAAGAGGAAAAGTTCGGCAACCCTATTGTTTTAAGTTGTGTGGCACGGATCCCTTCTCGCCAAGCAATGTGCACATGTACGAGGCTGGACCCTTGCGAAGATTCCCAATACACTGGGCAGGCACCTGGCAATTACGGCCTGCAAAATTAGCCTTTTTAGATACTAAAATACATAAAGGAGATCCCCCTCCTTCATTCAGCACCTTTGATAATCACTCATGCTTCAAGAGATGATCCCAGCATGACACCTAGTGGCAGCAGCATATTTAACCCCGTCAGTACCTTTTAGGCAGGTTAGTGTTTCCAAGAGATTCACGCCTATTTTTAAGTTTGTTTTAGCTTACCTGCAGTATCTTGGATGCACTAAAGTAGTAAAAGCATGAGTATTCTCCAAGTTGGGGAATTGCTTTTTTTTCTCCACTTCTAGCCAGAATTAACCGAGACGTATCAGGAGCCTATCTAAAATACTAATATCTGAGTGAAAATCAAATATCCAGTTACTATTTATTTCTTCATAACTTTTTAAATTCTGGGTTTGATCCCACTATGAGGAACAGGAATTGCTCAACTAAATGATTTTAATGAGGCTGTAATCTCTCTTCATGTTGAGGTTTAATAGTACGTACAGACTTTCTAAATACTGCTTTGCTTCCATAACTTGAAATAAGATCTACAAAAATATATAGGCAACTAACTCCCACTGTCTCGCTTAGTCAGGAGACCCTGACATGCAGCCTGAAATACAGCACACTAATATATGTATATAAACTATAATTTATATAGGTGAGTGTTATAGGTGTTACCTCTAGCATAAGAAGTGTTAGAAAGATTATTGATAATGGCCAGATTATATACACACACACATTCAAGATTGCAACCTTTCAAACAACACTAATAATATTGCCTTTTGTGGCCCAATATCAGGTTTGTTTCACAATGGTATTTTGATATCCATTTTTAATCCTTTCATAGAAAAATAATTTATAGAATTAACATGGTGGTGTTCATCCTAAGATTAGTATAAATTCAGTATGTGCACTCACGATAAGAAGTGAAAGAAACTACTTGGCCAAAAATTGCAGGCCATTATTGTTTGACATCCAGTAACAACTATGTTGCCTGTAATAGAAGCAATATTGCTCCTATCAGCTACACGGATGAGCAAAAGGCTATTGCAAATGCATAATTTGTTTCCTTCAAATAAAATTTTAAAAAAGCAACAACAAAAATCACAGCAGTACTTAAAGCAAGACTCATTAATTTCATTAAATTTCCAGGTGAGAAGAGGATCTCATAATATCACTCCCTCTACAGCAGGCCAGGACTTAATATAAAAAACAATTTCAAACAACACATTCTCAAATTTGGGGAAATACATCCTTAGATTGCAGTTATGTCCTTGAGGCTCAAGGTTCCTTATCGTGTATGCAAATATGCTTACAGAGTAGAAAGAAAGAAAAAAATAAACTAGAAATATTCCTTACAAACCAGCACTTTGCTATTTTCTTCTTCATTAGTCTATACCAACCCCCCAAACACTAAATCCACAAAAAAAACAAGTGGCCTGTTTCTTTTGTTTTGAAGGGTGTTTTTTGTTTTCTTAGAACACTTGCATTGCAAATCCCTTCAAAATATCTGCTAGACTTCAAAATTATGCACATCAGCCTTTTTTATCCTAATTTGTGACTCTCCCTGCAGTAGTAACAGGTTCAAGAGGAAACCTGTGCCTCCTCAGACCGGTTGTGTTCTGGAGTCAACATGGCTTAAATGCTACAAGTGTTAGACATACAAGATACAATCACAAATAAATTCTATATACTGGTGACAAGGTGGATATTAAAAAGGTTCCTTAATCATGACAGAAATTAAATTCTAGAACAGACTTCCAGCAGGAGTACTGAGACCCCCTTTTAAAAAAAAAAAATAAATAAATCACATATTTAAAAATTATTTTCAAGAAAGCTTATTATATAAGAACACGAACTGGTCTTAATGACTCCATAGTTCCCCTTCTTTTCATATATCATTAATTCTAAATTTATTCATCTCCTTCTCTTGAGAAATTACAAAACAGTAGTTATTAGGAAGGAATAATTTTGCTGTTGTTATGGATATTGAAAAAAATTCCTCGAGGTTCAAACACGTATCAAAACCCCCAATGTGAATGCACAAGCAGCATCTGCTTTGAAAGTATACAGGCTGTAAAAAAAAAATTAGCAGGAAATGAGGGAAGACAGAAATATAAGCCAGAAGTACACAACAGCAATGAAAATCTTTTGCTTCAGGTCACATATTCAGAATATGAGAACAGCTTTATGTACCCTACGTCCTATCTCTGAACAATCGCCAAAGACTGATGTCTAAAGAAAAAAAATGAACTTGAGTGATTCTTCCACTGAATACTCTTTGTTTCCAATAGAGAAAAGTAAAGTTCAGAACAGAACCCAAACCTTCTCTTTTTTGATCCAATGCTTTACAAACAAGATCTGCACAGTGCACAATATGTTTTCGATATAGCATAAGTACATATCTGTAGGACCAGCCTCATATAGAATATTTTAATTCTGGTAAGACAGAAACGCTGAAATGGGATAATTAATGAAACAATAATCTTCAAGAAATTGGCTATTAACACCATTTAAGACTATTTTTAGTTCATTATTTGAGCTGATTAACTCTCTAATAAACTCACTTAATTTCCTTAATTGGCTATTTTTAAATTATAATTTTAGCACACTACTGAGCTGGCAAAGAGATATCTATTCAGATCAATTCCTTTTACTTGAAGTTACTGCCAAGTGATTTTACCATCTGGACATTTACCTCTCCATCAAATGACTCACCACCACCAAAATACTTAATTAGTGTCACATGAAGAGTTGCTTGAAGAGAAAAATAAATAAGTAAAAAATTTTCAATTTTTCACAAGTCCCTAAGTAAGATATGAGCTGTTAAGTCTCATTTTTAGAAGGCACTGTGCATCTTATTTGCTTTAAATGAATCTTAAAAAGATAGGCACTTAGCTTAAGTATGAACTGGTGGTATGAACTACCACCTTTGAGTTGTGCCACAGTAATTAATAAAACTCATGTCCTTGAAACAGACCAACAGACGTCTCTCCAACCTATCTGGACTCATAACAGACTTTTTGAAGACTCCATTAGTCTCCCTTCCCCATCCGCCGGCCATTAGCCAGAACTTACCAGCTTCACAACTCAGCTAGTTAAACACAATAGGACAACATTTTAACTGCTTCAGCTACGTAACACTCCAAACCATATTACTTGCTTATTTAAGCTAAAATGACCAACTTCCAGACCAATGGATGAGAAGCCCTCCAAAGTGATGTTCTGCTGACTGTGATTTTGGGGTGCAGCACCTACCAGAATTTCAGAAGAGACAGTGTGAGGATGTAACATCACCTGCTCCAGCCGTGGCAGAGTAAACCTACACCTAAACAACTGGCTTTCCCCAGCACTGGCAAAACTTGTTCAATTAAGTAACATATCAAAATGTATTCTAGGTGGCAAAGTATATAATCTTTGATTTCCAACCTAAAAATTGAGTAAGAAGAAAATTAATTTTATATACATTTAAATACTTTACAGATACCTTCCAAGGGCAAGAGTTAAAAAAGGTTTGAGACAATGAAATATTTCAGTCTGTATAATAAACAAAGATATAATTCAGTGCAAATTTCATGCTTCATAGAAGAAACTATACATGGAGTTCAGAAAGAAATTTTCCCAAGATCATTAACTCCCTAGTTTGGGATAGTTTGTACATTTTGAAAATTACCAGTTATTATAGTTGCCCCCGAAACAAAATAGGTAGGTGTGCCACTAGTTTGACAATATAGAGCAGCTTCTAGATATGCTCCTAGTTTAAATCTAGCTGAGTGACAAAAACAGGACATCTTTTTTTTCTCTCCCCTGCTGGGGGGGATGTAAGACAGACAGGGGGAAGGACAGACGGATGACAGAGGGGGAAAGGTGTTATTGATGAGTTTTTTTTGAGGGAAGCTTGTTGTTTCAAGCAAATTTCGCTGTAACCACTGTTGCTACCTTGAAGTTGGAGCTTCAGCCGATAGAAATTGCTGATCTCATTTACGAGTGAGGAGGAGGACACTGTCAGTGTAGTGACAAAGGAAGACTGAATTGTTACAGCCACAGTAACACCAACTTCAAGATAAAGGGTTCATCAGCAAATTCCACTGAGGTGACTTTGTACAAGTACCTGTTCCCACACAGTAAATGCTGGTCCAGATCTTTTGCATGTGACATTGTATGTCATCTGTTCAAGTTCTGCATGATCTACAATACATAGCTGGTACCAGTAATAACCAAGCTTTACAAATACTGTTAAAAGCCAGACTGATATTTTCTGTATTTATAGACAATAACAGTGAAATTACCACTTATTTCAAGCATTTTCATTACTCAGGTAAGGCACGGAGACAACATGAAAGACAAAAGCTTAATAGAAGTAATTATTAACAGTGAGATACAAAAATTTTAAAGGCAGCCTTCTGATCCATGTAATATAATAGTCATTAATAGATAGGATTGCCATAATTAGCTTAATTTATTATCACTTTAATTAGATCATTTTTCTGACTTGAGATAACAGATATAAATTAAAACACTCAAAAGTTGAATTGTCTCTGTTTCATTATGGTCATCTGCTCAGAGCAGGTTTAGTAAGTTTGTATAGCACATGCTGTGAAGATACATTAGTGCAAAACCTTTGTTAAAAAGTTCAGATATGGCAATGACAAAGTACAGAATTAGAGTGAGTGTGAATATAAGATGCTGGCTAGTTGTGAAGGTTAATCTGAAATTTCAAGGTACGTTAACCTCTTTTTTTTTATTATCTATTTAAAATAGATAATATTACATATTTTAAATGCAGAACTGGGATGACCTCAGAGATGTAAAGAGATATAAAATTCAGAGTTTACAGACGAGATGCCAAAATCATTAGGGTTTCACACCCTTAGCACTCCTCACTGAGGAGCTGAGAGCACAGACCTGGGTGAGTCTCTCCATGCTTCTAGCGCTGCCAGATGCCTAGACCGGGAGGACCCAGAGCCCAGGCTGCCAGGCCTGCCACAGGACCTGCTGCAGAAGCAGGAGCCAGGATTCCTGCTCATAGTCTAATTCTGAGGTCTCTGAGAGCACCCACCTGTGGTACGGAGGGACAGGACCCACATCAGGAAAGCTTTGATAACAAGGAATGACAAAAAACATGTCAGACTAAATCAAGGGATCTCCTTTATGTTTTTGTCACCACTTTTCAATATCCTAGTGTCAATCTGGAAGCTCAAAAGCCTCGAAAGACCACACTTGGATTTCCAGGCTAAATGGAGTCCTGGCTCCCCCACAGAATGAAGAATTTCTTTGTTTGGCATTGAGTGCTCCCCTTTGACCCAGAAATACTGAAGTCTGGCATGTTCCAGAGTCCAAATCAGTGCAGGCAGTAAGGTTGTTCTGCACCTTCTGACCCTGCCATTTACCAGGCGGGAAGCAAACCAATACAACTCTTGTGGCATATTTTTAATCACAAATTCAACAAAATTCTTGTATTTCTGTGAAATACAAGAATCTGTAACTTCTTGCTAAAAACCTAACAGAGGAAAATTCTTAAACAATTCAATAGTCAACCCTATTAAAAAACAGCATTCAGAACTAAGATCAACACAATAACAATGAAAACTGGAGATAAATTCCTGATTCAACTGAATAGGAACAAAAAGAAATTGAACAGGATATGCTTGGACAAGAAGTAAAAGGACTCACCTGGTTCCTGTCAGTGCTTCAGGGACAAAAAAGCTCTGGGGCCAACTTGCAGCAATCCTCAGAGCTGGCAGAGGGACTGGAAGTACCCCAGAACTACACAAGGGGACCTGGATTAAGTCTAGACAGGGTTAAGTTTAGAAGCAAAACCCAGCCTCACAGTCTGTACAGAATCTACTTTGGGAGTAGGTGAACTAATTTTACTAGAAAAAATAGGAAACTGAAGATCCAAGAGAAATGTCTTGGAGTTCTGAAGACACAAAGGGAGTCTACTGTGAAAGTATTTAATAGTTATGGTCCCTGCACTTGGGTAAGGAAATACAACAGGAAAGACTAAATATTGAAGGTGTCACAACACCTGGGAATACCAGCAAGGACTATACTCTGCGTTTAATTTTACCCTTCCTGCACCACCGAGTGCCTATGCTTTCTGTACTTCAAATCAGTCTGAAAGAACTATTTAACATCAGTGTGTAAAACAATAAGATCCAGATTAAAATTCAGATAACAATTTCATCCAAACAGATTTGGTTCACACCACCATTCAATATTATACTGTTGAATTTATTCTCTTTCTCTCTTTTCTTTTCTGACAAGTATCTGCAAGTCTGGATTCCAGTCAGAACTGTGTGGGTTTTCATACAGGATTCATCACTATAGTAACCAAGCACAAATCATCGAGTGTGAGGGGTTTTCTGTTTTCCTCTTTTTTTTTCTTTTTCTTTTAAACTGACAGTGAAGTGGGACACAAAGAGATGGCTGAGATTCTCAGAAGCTTCCACAGAATTCCAGTGACATTTGGGTTTATAAGCCCTCCAGAATCCATCAGAAATCCCTGCATAAATAGAATCATATAGGAAGTCTCTGCAGTGCTTTAAGCCCATGACTACAATAGGAGTAAATGCTGTTCCTAATAATTTTATTAATAGGAAGCACAGGGTAGATAAAAGGTTGTACTTGGGGATTTTCTAGCCTCATGTTCCAGATGAAAACATAGATGATTTTGAGATAAGTCACAAAACATTCCAAGGACCATTGATCACTGGTTAAACAGATTATAAAAAGCCTGAGTCCAACAATTTGAATAAAAGCCAGGGATAAATATTGCCTGTCCTTTGTAATCATTTTGAGAAAACATTTTAAGCAAAACAATAGATTTTTTTTTCCCTTCACAAAAATATTCCTAAATGTTATGGTCCTCAAAACATATACATAACTAAGCCACTAAAAACAGTATTCAAGAAAAAGTATTAACTGAAAGATCACATCTGTACATGTATATGTGTGTGTGCATGCACATGTGTATAAATAAATTTGTAATAAAAGATTCATGAAGGTCTTAGGCTGCTCTGCCAAGATCAACTGAAAGGAATTGCCTAAGTTTGTCTTAAAATTACAACAGAAAAATTTATTTAGTGTTTGTATTTATCCCTCAAATCAGCAGCGTTCCTTATTTGGATTCTATTGTTCTTCACACAACTACAGATGGAAAGTCCAATAAAATCATTGTGCAATATACAATATAATGAACAGATCTCTCACTTGAGTTACTTGCTAATATTCCTAATAACATACATTGCACTGAAGCACCAGAGCAGGTATCAGAAGCATGCTGCAATCACAGATTTCTAACTACGTTATGCAGCCCTGGGAACTTTTGACATAATGTGGTCCAAGAGCTGAATGACCCAAACTGTTCTTAGCAAACAAACTCCCCAAGTCTGAATCATTCAAATCAATTTTAAAATGAAAAATAGCATCGATTAAAGGAGTGTCTGTTGATCAAAATTCAGTCAACAACTGTATCAACTAACACCATAAATGCACAGGTGTAGAGAAATGACGTTTGAAGAATCTTAACAAGCTTCTTCTTGAAACAAAATGAAATTGAACCTGCTTGTATAGTCATTAAACACAAAGGTTTCAAATACAAATGTCACAAATTGGTTAACCTCATTAGTTAGTTTCCACCCTTTGCTAATTAGAATGTCTTCCTCCTGCAACCTTATCAGCACAGAAAAAAAATGTAACAGGGTAGGAAGACTTGTACATTTATTTGTGCAGGTAAGTAAAACCAAAATAAGATGACTGTATTAGTAGAAAGAATCAGAATTAGTGATAGAGCTGTCCAGGTTCAGTTAACCTAATCCAGTCCTTTACCAAGCAACAAAATATTCAGACCTTATTACTCTCAACAAGTACCTGAAAGGAGGTTGTAGAGAGATGGGGACTGGCCTCTTCTCCCTAGTGACAAGCAATAGGACGAGAGGAAATGGGTTCAGGTTAAGCCAGGCGAGGTTTAGGTTGGATATTAGGAAAAAATTTTTCACTGAAAGGGTTATCCAACATTGGAACAGGCTGCCCAGGGAGGTGGTGGATTCTCCATCCCTGGAGGTGTTTAAAAAAAGGGTAGACGTGGTACTTGGGGACATGGTTTAGAAGTGGTTTTGTCAGGTTAGGTTAGTGGTTGGACTCCATGATCTTAAAGGTCCCTTCCAACCTTAACGATTCTGTGATTCTGTATCTCATGACTATTGGCTCATAACATACATATAATGAAATGAGTTTGACAGATCTGGTTGCTTCAAGGAAGCAGCTATCCACATCCTGAAAAAATCATCGTACATGACACCAGATTCTACTTTCAGGAATGAAATCTCGACTGGGATGACATGATACAGTAACAAGAGGACATACACAGGTCTACCAAAGTGCCAGCATGGCAGCAAAGCTACAGCGCCATTTGTTCACGGCCTACATTTAAGGAGCTGCTATAGAAATGTAGAGAGTGTCAGTCTCCTACATTCAACTCAAGTACTTTTCTCTCAGTTCTCATGAAGTTTTACAAATGGTATAAAGTATTTTTTAATACACAAGCTAGCAACAAAAACTATTATGCCAAAATACTATTTATGGTCAGTTTCATCTTGTGAATTATAAAATAAATGAGAAGGAAATGAGGGAAAACTGCACTGTTACTGATTTATTAAAGTTGAGGATGAAGTGAGCATTCAGTCTAGTCTGACTTCCTGTCTGTCACCAATTTGCCTTTCACTGAGCTCATTAATTTGCATTTAATGAAAGTTTAACTGGTATTTGGCTAAGGCATATTTTCTAAAAGTGATATAAATGACATCAAAAGATGAGGAAATACACCTTCCATGACAGTTTATTCCAGCAGTTAATCATGTTAAAAAGTACCCATTTCTAATTTAAATTTGGCTGGTCTCAGCTTTCTATGATAATTATCTCCTTTTATCTCTTTATAAAAGGATAGAGCAGTTGCTCCCTTTCCCAGCTTGATTAGAAAGCCCTACAGTATTTTGTAACAAGACATTTCTAACTAGAAGGTAGTTCAGGATTAGTTTCTCCCCTCCTGATGAAAATTTCTGACAATCAACATACTGATTCTACTAACCAGAAAAATATAAATGATGAAAAATGAATGAAATGACAAAAAGAATGAAGAATGATAAAGGACTGAAAATACACCCCAAAAAAAATCACACAGGAAATACATACTTCTCAAGCTGGCCAAGATGAAAAATTACTACCCAAAAGAACTCTTCTTGGAATGAGCAGATGTAGGAGAAACTTATCATCTATAGGTTACATGAGATGAGCTCAGTCCTAAAAAACGCCCCTTAAAAGAGTGTTTGGAAAGGAAAACATAAGCAGCATATGAGTAAGAAGTTTCTGACCACACAAGGACACGAAGACAGAACCCACTCCCTAGGAAGAAAACTGTATACTTGTTGAAATGTCTTGCAAGGAACTGCTGGAAAATGCAATTAAGAGCCTGCATTCAGTTCCCTAAAGGCAGCAATTGGCTAACATGACACTGGCTGATGAAAATGGATTCTCTATTTTATGCATAGAGGAGCTATAGGAAGAGTAGATTGGGGTGTAAGACTAATGGGGCAGAACAGCTATAGCAATGAAACAACTGTAAGGCTGAATTATCACCCCAAGGACCAACCCATAAGGATGCAGAGTTCTGTCACACAAAAAAGAAGTCTGTGTTCTGTTTTATAAGTTTACCACCATCAGTATTTGTGGAATTAAAAACAAACGAAAAGCTTATTTTCTGTAGTAGCATCTTGGGAAAACAAACTCTACTTAGCATCAGGATATATAACAAGAAGAAATTAATGAAAACATTGACTCCATTAACAGCAATACAGTTCTTGTAAATAAGAGAATTGCACAAGAAAATCTCTCAAATACAGAAAATGTCAGATTAACACCACCATCACCCCAAAGAGAGCACCTAACTAATGAGGACAGATCTATTTTATGTCCACAGTGACAGCTGTCTTACAAGCAGATTCACTGAATCTCGATAACATTTTTCAAACTAGTTTCCGTAGCAACTGCCACCTCATACTCCTGTCCCTAAGGCACAAAACATCTAATAAAATAATAATAACAGCAACAATAACAACAACAATACTATCTACTTCCACAGAGTCTATCAGGAGAGGAGGTTAGATTTCTGCTGGGAAACAAGGTTGATTCTTACAGTGGGGATTCAATCTATTGCAAACACATTATAATGTATTTTTTATTATTTATTTTGTTTGGTGAGATGGAAACCAGAAGTATACAACCCTCTAGAAAATTAATCACAGTGAACTCTCCTTTCATTCAAACCATTTGCTGCCATGGCAGTAATGAATTTCAGGAAGGAAAGGAGAGAAACATATAAAAGAGAAAAAGGGAACACAGCAAGAACAATCAAATAAGCTATAATTTTCACTTGTTGGTCAGGTTCTGTCCATTAAGAATTGATTTAGGCAGTCCTCCTGACAGGTGTTGAAAGAACTGGGAAAACCTGTTAACTTTCCAAGTAAGTGATGCCCACTATCAAGATCTGTGACATCTATTCTTTCCTTGGCAGCAGTGATAAAGGAGTGCAGTATTTTCTTGCTCTCAGAAAATTCCAGGACAGTTGTAAAAACAGATTCTTTGCTACAACTTCTTTAACAGAGCATATGATCTTAACCAAATAGTACATCTGGTATAAAGCCTAGCAGAAACACCATTGTATGATACCATAACTGTACCTTATACTCATATAACCTCTCTCTATTCCCTCATGGATTATGTATGCTTCATAATGACTGTAAAACTGCTGACAGCCTATGCAAGTCTTCTCTCACAGTAGATGGATTAAAGACAGATTCACACGTCTTATAATGTGCCTATTAGTGGGCAGATATTCTTGAGTTATTCCAAACAGAGTCTGATATGGAATTATTCAGTGCAGCTCCACTTAATATTTGAAAATTGATTATTGAACCAAAGACAAAAGATATATTTTCAGGTTTAGTCTCAGGACAGCATGCACACCAACAGGACAGTGATAATGAGAACAGGTACTTTTACACAGAGATTTGAACACTTTTTTGAACACACACACACTTTTTAATACAACCTAGCATGATACAGCTGGTTCAACTATTTGATAGGAAGAGCAGTTGGCCTTGAAGTTGCAGACTCAGAGACACTTGGGGTCAGCTCACACCTTTAGCTACTACAAATTAAGTCAAGAAAAGTTACTGAGATTCTTAAGGGTGTAAAAGGAGACTACTAAGTGGGGAAGTGATCTTAATATTACACTGGTACTGGTGTTTTGACCACCACTGCTGGTATTCAACCTTCCAGGAAAATGAGTAAGTTCTGAAACTAAAGCAACCACAAAAAAATGACTTGGTGGCTGAAAAACAAGTCTTATAGAATCACAGAATGGTTTAGGTTGGAAGGGACCTTGAAGATCATCGAGTTCCAACCCCCCTGCCTTGGGCAGGGACACCTCCCACTAGACCAGGTTGCTCAGCCCCCCATCCAGCCTGGCCTTAAACACCTCCAGGGATGGAGCTTCCACAGCTTCTCTGGGCAACCTGTTCTAGTGCCTCACTACCCTCAGAGTGAAAAATTTCTTCCTAATATCTAATTGAAATCTACCCTCTTCCTGTTTGAAGCCATCCCCCGTTGTCCTATCACTATGTGCCCCTGTAAAAAGTCCATCCCCAGCTCTTCTGTAGGCCCCCTTTAGGTACGGGAAGATCACTATAAGATCTCCCTAGAGCCTTCTCTTCTCCAGGCTGAACAACCCCAACTCTCTCATCCTGTCTTTAGAGAAGAGGTGCTCCAGCCCTCTGATCATCTTTGTGGCCCTGCTCTGGACTTTCTCCAACAGGTTCGTGTCCTTCTTATATTGGGGGCTCCAGAGCTGGACACAGTACTCCAGGTGGGGTCTCACCAGAGCAGGGTAGAGGGGAAGAATCTCCTCTCTTGACCTGCTGGCCACACTTTTGATGCAGCCCAAATAATAATGCACTGATAGAGCCCACTTGATCCAAAAGCAAGCTGAGAAGTGGTTTCATGTCTCTGTAGACAGACTTATGCATGAAAATCACACAGTCATATGGAGGTTTTCTGTTCTTACTGGCAAAGCATAACGGAAAAATTAAGTCTTGAAACAAAACACAGTTTCCCTGGAATAAGGAAACTAACACTGAAATGGTCTAAGGATGAAGGAAGAGACTCCCACCATTTCCTGTCCCCAGAATCTAGGGACTAAACTATCATACTGTGAATATGCTTTATGGGAACATTTTACAGTTTGTTTTTGAGACATAAAAATGCCTAGGCAGAGTAGTCTCTTCCATTCCTGCGATCCATGAACCCATTGACTTCCCTCTTTTTCTGTTTTTACAACTATATGCTTTGTCCTGGCCATGCTCACAACACGAGTTTTGTTTTCCAGTAAGTATCATTAACATCTCCACAATTCATTTGAGACTTGTGTATATCTCTGAGTGTGACCCAGCTTTGAACTCATAATGGAATCATTCAGTTACATATTAAAATATTAAGTTAATCATCAGATTTGGTAAGACGACACTAGCAGGAAAAATTATTTGTTGGTGGTGTTTTTTTTCTCTTTGTCTCATTTTGGAATATGAATTGTCAGTTAATCAACATGCTGTCATGGCAAAGTATTGCGTAACAGTGATACCATGTTCTCTTCTGTTCTCTGCTTGTCTTGCAAAACAGGTCAGTTATGCTATAACATGATAGTATTCCTCAGGAAACTAAAGCTATTGATTTCTCCATAGGATTATCTGGACAAAATCTAGTAGCCTATAACAAAGTAAAATTAAAAGGACAATTAAATCCCTTCCTGCTTTCAACTATACAACTTCTCTGAAATACTGCACGGTTAAAATAGTACAGCGTGTGTGATGCTAGCCCTTAACTACTAACTTTCCACACATTTTTGAACATATAGCTCAGACAACAGTAAGACTAAAATATAGCATTGTAAATTCTCTGTGAGGAAAGCCTTGCTTCTTAATCAGGTGTGGAGAAGAAAAATAGAAAATGAAAGAGAGTAGCAGTGAAGGGTGGCAGGGTGGCAGCGAGGAAGGCGCAATCCATGGGAGTAATCTGGCAAGCCCAGAACAGCACCCCTCTATGTGATCCTCTGCATACTGTATCCCTTTAAATGTTCAGAGGATCAAATTTGCATGCGCAGCCAAGGAAGCAACAATAAACGAGCACTACAGTGATCCTGACTCTTAGGAAAGCGTGAGCATGTCTAAAGCAGAACGCTTCAGCTGGAGACTGACTGCATCAGTGTGTTGCTTGCTTTCAGTACACAGTTGCATTTTGTTTCAACAGGATGCAACTATTGGCTTCTGACACTCAGTGAGTGCCACCCCAGGAGGCTAAGTCTAGGTGACACTGCCAGCACAACAGCTTTCACAGAGCAGTAGATACTGTGCTAAGGTTCTGCATGTCCTATTCTTTCTCCATCACTAAGACCAATACATACAGATACTTACACACAGAGACACACAATATACATGAGCTGAACTTTCAACATATGCTTTTGTTGGTATTCGGGCTTCTTCTGATGTTGCAGATTTTGTCTCACCTAGACTGTGCTGATTCCCCATGTTACATCTATACAAGCTTAACGCTGGCATCTGTGCAGTCTGACAAAGATTTAAAGTTATTAGTCTTTTCTTTTTCTAGCCAGTCTCTTTCCCCCAATTACTGTGTGGGAAAGAAAAGAACAAGGGACAGAGATGACAAGAAGCAGGTTGTTTAAGGACTGACTTTCCAGACATTCTCTAGTCTCTTTGTACAAGAGCATCAGCAGTGTCTGGATACTCATCTGTTCTTTCTCTACAACTAATTTGTTATAAAACCTTGAGTAAGTCATTTACATTCCTGTAACTTCTGTTCTGTCATCTCCAAAACTCGATTCTAAAGCTTATATTAATGCTAATGCTAAATTCATGCTAATGTCAGTGCTCATATTAAAGCTAATATTAACACTTTCCTAATAAGCATTTGCAGATCTACTGTGAAGATACTTTAGTTAATAATGATTAAAGCACAACAAAACCTTGCTCGAAAATAGAGTCAATTTGTGACAAATGACAATATATCCCTTTTGTATCTTTCTTGTGCTTGAACAGCTTATTTCCTTAAGAAGGTAAACTTCACAGTGCCATTTTTTTTGTTCAGATAGAATAAAAGGACAGTAAAATTCCAACAGGCAGTAGTGCCATTTTATTACATTTTAACACTAAAGCAGTAAACAGTTCCAAGATCACTGTTTTTATTAATTCTTGAATAGATTAATTATCTCAGTTATCCCATCAGCTATGGCAGAAGTTTATTGCTTTGCGTTTTTTTTTTCATATGAAAGTTAGAAAAAATGCTCTTATGCAATTCATGAGGCTGGATTTTATTTTAAAACTCCTGCAGAAGGAAATCCAAGAGGGGAGGCTGGTGGCAGTTCTGTGTGTCATTTCAGCTAGAAGAGATGCATGGCTGCGATGCACAGCTACAGACCTGTGTGGTGCATATTATCCTAATTGAACCAAGCATCTATCCAAGCTAGCTGTGGCACGCTGCCTAGCTGTGTGCCAGGCTTGCTCCTGGCAGGAGACAAAGTGCTCTCACTCTCCGGCTCAGCAGGCTGGGAGGGCACCGCTGCTGCAGACTGAGCCAGGGGAAAGCGGGAGGGAGAGGAGGAGGAGGAGGAAGAGCAAAATTACAGCTGCACTTGCTCACATAAGAGCTCCCTGTTCAACAGCCTTGGAAACAGCAACGGCACCAAGTTCAGAGGAAGCCTGCACGGTGCCAAATTGGCACCTGCTGGGAAGGAAAGGAAGCTGCCGGGGGAAAAAAAAAAACTAGAAAGAAAAAAGAGTAGCAAAGAGTCACTAGAAAGAAGTTAAATATTTAAAATAAGTATGGAAAATTAACATTAAGCGCAGCTTTTGCCCTAAGACTGTAGGTTGGCAGGAAAACCTAAGTTAAAATAGCTGAGAAAAACCACAACCAATACCGATTAGGTATTGGTCTTCCTGAAGTATACAAGCTGGACAAAGCACAACTTGGTGGACTGCTATGCAAGGCAGATGGAAGGTTAAATTAAATTACAGGAAGACATGCCAAAGATGCAGAACATGGTGTTCTCTACTACATAAAAGAAAGTAATTTCATTGGCAGATTTATCTTTTGGTATAGGTATAAAAAAAGTATTAAAACTCTTCCCATTTATTTAAAAGTTCACAGAGTTTAGATGTCTAAACCAATTCAAGCACTGTAATTGAAATTTGCCTACCAAAAATTCACCAGTGATGACATGGATGTAGACTACTACTCCTGCAGTCTCTGAGGTAGCTCATATTCTAAGAACCCTATCACAATGGGTTTTACTCTGGTAGCCAAAAACCTTATATTTATAATCATTAAAATTAAATGTGTATGAGCATTATAGCACTCACATGCATTAAAAAAAAAAGGTGTTTTAACAAGTATTTTTTCAAGAATTACTTTAGTTAATTAAATGGTACAAACTTCCTAAGTAATGTAAACACCAAACCACAATTATGAAAATTAACCACCTGTAACAAACAAATTCTAGGACAGAATAGGGCAAAAGAGTATACTAATGGAGTCAACAGAAAATCCTGGTGTCAAGGTATGCCTCTAAAATCTTTGGCACCCCCTAACAAAGCAAATTTAAGAACATTTGAAGCTGTATTCTAAGCATTTGGCAATCACTATAATTTAGCCAGTATGATCATTTGGAGATTTTGCTAATTTGATCTGCACATCTTTTTAGCATTAATCCCAACCTCAAAGCCAAAGAGAAACTTCTGAACTTTGATGGGTACAGCCACAGAACACCATTTTTAAATAGGAAATAAAATATGTCCCTTTGGTCATTTTATTCTGTCCCACAATATATTGTTTGTTATTTCGCTGGAGTTTCCTAAATGTTCTCCTCCTTGGAGGCTTATATCTGCTTGCTACTACTATGAACAAAATTGCTAATACTGATTAATGTAAAAAATCAACCTAGGTAACAGAAAATTTCTGAGGAGTTATTTAAAGATGGTATGAATCCTGACATTAGTCATTTTGAGATGAGACCAGAACAGGCATTAAAAGTCCCTACAGCAGAGATGCTTATGGTGACTGTGTACTTCCTACTGCCCCATTAGCACCTGCCAGTTAAGATAAAGAACAACTGCATTTAGCTAGAGGTGGTGAAGGCCAGATGGCACAATGTCCAGCACGGCTGGTGTTAGCTAGCAGAGAGCACAGTGACTCTAGACAGAGAAGTGCCATGTGAATGCACTACAGATATTCAGTGCACCATTTTAAGGGGAATATAAAGTTGAGCTCTTCATGAAATTCCTTTATTTTTTTCAGTTGATGAACACACTGGGGACAGGAAGATGAGGGACAGAGGTGTCAAGCTTTTTTATAAAATGAAACAAACAAACAAAAAAATTCCATAATGGAAAAACATATTTTGTTCATCCTGAAACAAGATATGGGGGGAAGGCACGAGTAGCCTGTTTGTTTTTTTTTTTTCCAATCAAGTAAACTTCTCAGAGAAAAGCTTCTCTTCAAAAGAAGAAAGTGAAAGGTAAGCATTTAAACTCTTTGCTGAATTTCATCTAAATTCACTGTTTTGCTCATAAAGATATTTTTCATCAAATTTGATACATTTTCCCCAGCATTGAAAGCACTTGATTTCTAGACTTGCACTGGAATGCACTGCTCTGTCCTTCTAGTTGGAGTCAGAGCTCTGCATCATTAAGTCGATTACACCGTGTTAAGCCTATGTCCTGCTGACATTTTTGGATGGTACATGTGACAAGAAACAGCAAAAAGGAAAAAGATTTAGATAAGGTTTGCATTATATAAGCTCAGGCACTATCACTAATTGTAACTTCAGAAATAGCAAAAACTTTTGTGTATAGGTTTTATTGGCAGAAGATCACAATATAACCTCAAGACTAATGCTTAAACCATCGAAAGATATATGAAAAAAAAGAAAAAGACCTAATATGCAGCTATGTCTGGTCTGAAGATAACAGCTGTTAAGCAATTTGAAGAAATAACAAAGGAAGTTTAGGGGAATAAGAAAGGAAAGGGTAACATTAAATATGAGAAAGCAACTCAAAATTCTTTAAGACAATATATTGAGTAAATGCTGATTTAAATTGATCTGTTAGCTTACTTTCATTAAAATGTTTGGTAATTAAGGGTCCTGCTGTAGCTTGTGTGCAAACAATTTGATATAAATGAGTAACTGAAATGTGGCTTTTACTCATCTCAGATCAAGCACTTAGAAGACCCATTTCTAATCTCTTATTATAAATAAGACTGTTTCCCACCACCCACAAGATTGTTTTGTCCTCTGAGGTTCTGATGGTCCTGAAGTTTCTCTCTCCAAAATTTTGCCCTGTAGCTGAGATCATTTATAGGAAAATTAAATGGAAATTAATACATTACTTTGGAAGGCTGTAGTTTCAAACAAACTATATTTTTAATTGAATTATGTTTTATGGAAAAATAGCTTAATAGTTTTAGTTTAATCACTTTTTAAACAGCTAAGTCAAGCTTCTTTTCCATTATTCAATCAGCTCTAGCAGTACACAAGTAAAATCATACTATCCTTAACTTCCTGATCATCACATTAAAAAAAAATAAAATGAAATTAGGGGTATATTTAGATACACATTTGCAAAAATGGACTATTGTATGTACACATGCAGATGTTATTTTTTTTCTAACACGTTAGCTCCCTTGTCTAATTCACTGTGTAGCCAAAACAAGCAATTGCACATACGTAAAACAACAGTAAAAAAAAAGAGAAAAACAAGGGATGGGGACTAGGAAAGGGATCATGGAAGCAGATATTGCCATCAAGTAAGCTGTGCGTAACTGTTGACTGAGTACACAGAAATCAATAAACTGAGTATTAGCTACTTTGAGCATTCAACTTAATTTTATCATCACTTGAGAGACATTATATCAGTGAAACAGGGTCACCACAGAAAAATCACCTAATGAATCATTAGCATAATCCAATGTAGAAAAAAACTTTCTCCCAAACAAGAAAAAAAAATCTACATGGCTTTTCAAGAGAAAAGATGCTATATCATAGCAGCAGATTAGGGAGTATAAATACAGTAGTGAAATGGCTGCTGCTGAGGTGTATGAATTAGTGGGAGAGAAGAAAGCAGGAGTGGAATTTGGTATTGTTCTCATCTCCCAAGCAATCCTGTAATTTCATAGCAATGGTGTAAACCCCTACTTTGAAGTGGTGGGAGGAAATGTCCCTTAGTTTTGTAGAAGGAAAGGAGGTGGGAAGGAAGGGACAGTCCCTTCATTCAGGATCCCAGAATTGCTTTGTTGGAAATGCACAATTCAAATTACTTGCATTTGAAGGTCAAACTTGGTACCATGCATAAGCAGTGAAACTCAGATTGTTCATTAAAACCTTCTATTCCTTTCAACTATAAAAATTCAAAATTAATATATCTACTAAATTAAATCTGATGTGGTTTAAAATGAGAGCCAATCTGTTCTCAATTCTGCAATCATTCATTGCTCCTATTTTATTAAACCAAAAGACAGAACAAGCTTAAAATGCATTAACTTAGTTAAACAAAGCCTGATTTTATGATGCAAATGTCAGTCTTCACAGTTCAGTAAATTCTTTTAAATGTTATTCGACTAGTCTAACATTACTTCAGCTGACAGGTTTTTTTATAGTTCTTTTTTCGGTATTTATCAGGGTCCCTGCTTCTACCACCCACAGCCATGCTAATCCAAACATTATCTGAAGTTATGCATATTTTCTTCACGAGGAGCTCCTACTCCCCGGGTTGACACACATCGTATTCAGAGGAGACATCCTGCACAGCCCTCACGGAGAACATTTTACTCCAAAAACATCAAATGGAGATACATACTAAGTACAACCACACACCTACATTTTAAGTCATTATATGTCAACTGCTCCATGTATTTGTTTCCCATCTGGTAACTAAGACACCATGAATTACATCACCTTCCTCCTCATTCTCTTCATTACTTGAGGGAAAAAAAACTCATACCTAGATTAACTTGCCTGATTTTTCACTTGCTCAAAACAAGCAAGCTAATGAATTAGTTAATGTCATGAAAAAAAAATCTGTTTAAATTACAAGGAGAATATACATAAACAATGAAGAAATGAATTATTCAAAGGTAGTGAGTCATATAAACCAAATACTGTACTTTAGGGACACTGTCACAGGAACTGAGTCATAAAAACTTCAGGCAGCCATACAACTCCAGGTATTGGTAAGGGAAATGAAAAGCCTGCCCCATTTAAATGCTGATAATCCCTGTGAGAATGTATTTAAAGCAACTCCTAATTAAGTAAGAGATGCTTCCAGGTTCAACTACACTTTAACCCTTGCAACACATAACAGACACTTTGTTCAGTAACAGAAGAGTTCAAATGATGTAATTCATTTCTCTTCTGCTGAAAGACATTCAGAGGGATTTAACTTTGCTATAACACAAGTAATAAAAGAGGAGACTATAGTAAATAAGGTTAGCATGAAGCAGGATTCGATGCCTTACCTATGCCATAGCCTAGCATAAGCAAGCAGTGCACAGATTATTTTAAATCACACATGAAGTTTACTATGCTGTTTCATAGAATCATAGAATTGTCTAGGTTGGAAGTGACCTTTAAGATCATCAGGTCCAACCATTAATATAACACTGCCAAGTCCACCACTAAACCACGTCCCGAAGCACCATGTCTACCCTTCTTTTAAACACCTCCACAGATGGAGACTCCACCACTTCCCTCGGCAGCCTGTTCCAATGCTTAACAATTCTTTCTGTGAAGAACTTTTTCCTAATATCCATTCTAAACATCCCCTGGCGTAACTTGAAGCCATTCCTCTTGTCCTATCACTTGTTACTAGGGAGAAGATGTCAACCCCCACCTTGCTACAACCTCCTTTCAGGTAGTTATAGAGAGTGATAAGGTCTCCCATCAGCCTCCTTTTCTCCAGGCTAAACAACCCCAGTTTCGTCAGCTGCTCCTCATAAGACTTGTTCTCCAGACCCCTCACCAGCTTCATTGCCCTTCTCTGGACACACTCCAGCATCTCAATGTCTTTCTTGTAGTGAGGGGCCCAAAACTGAACACAGTACTCAAGGTGGAGGCACGAGGTGGAGTCTCACCAGTGCCTAGTACAGGGCTCACCACACTATTCCTGATACAGGCCAGGATGTCGTTGGCCTTCTTGCCCACATGGGCACACTGCTGGCTCATATTCAGCCAGCTGTCAACCAACATCCCCAAGTCCTTCTCCACCAGGCAGCTTTCCAGCCATTCCTCCCCAAACCTGTACTGCATGGGGTTGTTAAGACCTAAGTGCAGGACCAGGCACTTGGCCTTGTTGAACTTCATACTATTGGGCCTTGGCCCATCAATCCCACCTGTCCAGATCTCTCTGTAGAGCTATCCTTCAAGCAGATAGACACTCCCGCCTAACTTAGTGTCATCTGCAAACTTATTAAGGGTGCACTCGATCTCCTCGTACCCTACTAGAAAAGCATTAGGATGGATAACACAATAAATGTTGGAGTGAAGCAAAAAGCACAGACTGTTTTAGAGCTAACTCTACTACTAAGCAGCCTAAACTTCAGACAACATTTGCACAGGAAAAACACATTATGATTCTGAAGAACTTCCAATGCTCCCTCTGAGATGTACCCACCCTGTATACACTCTGTCATCAGCTTTCTGCTTTAACTGCCTTTTATCCCATTATCTTAACATACAGTACTACTCTTCAGGGACCTTTCTTAAACTCCTTGCTAATGATATGTATTGGCTTCTCATAGCACAGGAAGTGGGGGACACCAAGGTCAGCCAGTTCTCGTTATCCCACTACCTAATGTGTACTAAACAGAGTTTGGCTGGAACAGAAAATTGCTAATCACTACTATTAAGTTTGTAAACATATTTGTTACAGACAAAATCTAAGCTCTTGTGAGCTCATTTGCTGTATGTTTTCAGCTCCTTCTGATATACTGCTTCTTTCCTTCAATGACATCTTTGCTAAACAAAGTATTATATTCATATATATGCCACAGAACTAGAGGTCAACTGAAACATAGTTCCACCATCAATATCTGAAGCATAGGCTAGAGAATTATATGTGGCAATGTTTCACTGCATTATCTCAGAGCAAACATAAAAGGGACAACAGAGATATTTCTTAAAGATTTTATCTCTCAAGAAAGCTCATGCCCAACCAGTAAAAAGGGAGCATTGGAAGAAAGCGATCTGACAGCCACTGACTCTGCGTAACAAATAGGCCAGTGCACTTGAGACACTACTGTGAAATCTTTATGACATTTATAAGGAAGGTTTTTAAATACACACTGAAAAACATCTAGGTGCTGTTTATCTGCAAATTTATTAGATGTGTTTATTGGTAGCAAGCTATGATAATTTAAACCATCCAAAATAGCTCATTTAAAAATAACTCCCACAATCCGCTAAACATTCTGCATTAGTATGTACCCATGAAGGTAACATTACAGACAAAATACCTAGTCTGTCAAAAGGCTGGTTTATGGCTAATAAAGACTACCATAAGACTTATCTGCCCTAAAGATTACAACTGGTTTTCAAAGACTTGCCAGAAAGCATGGTGTAACTACAGCATCATGGTTGAGATTAATCTGTGAAAAGGTTGATAAAGGAGGAAGGAAGGGACTTAGGAGGCCATAAAAACACAGAAAACAAAACAAGGCATAGGAGAAGAACAACCATATTCATTTGCAGGAGACATAAGCATCTCAGCAGTAGGCCAGATAAAATAGTTAAAATGCCTTGGGCATAAACATGAGCTAAACTTGTTTAGCCAGGCCAAAGGGAAGCTAAGATGAAATTTAATACCAGCCTACAACTATTTGAATGGGAGTTAAAACTGGCATCAGAGATGCTTCTCTCCATACTGCACGATGCTACAATAACCTGTCATCACCACTCCCAGCTTGGAAGGTTCTGATGAGATATTAAGGAAGAGCTAATCAGGAGGGTGGGGCAGCTCAAGGACAGCTGATGAAACCTCCATCCTTGGAAATTTTCAGGATTCAGCATGGCAATAGCACAGGTTTAAACTAGATTGTGAGAGATCATTTTTAACCAAAATTTCTAAGATCCCACAAAAAGCAGGAAGAATTGCAATGGCAGAAAGAAAATAATATAACATATATATGTGCAATGGTATTCAGATATAAATATAAAATTATAAAGACGTTCTTTCCAGATGTAGGTAAGGTATACCAGTGACTTGGTAGGATAAACTGTAGAGGGGTTTAGGATAAGTCTGTTTAATATCTACTTGCTGTCTTCAGCAAAATTTAGTAAGGAATTCCTAAAATTAATAAATTGAGTGTTATCGAAGTAGTCTCTAGTTTTAGTGCTTGATTTACTGTTACCAGAGAGAAAAAATATTAAAAAAAAATCTCCTTTCTTTGATTTTCTGCTCCACCACATATATGGAACTAAATAATTCTCCCATCCTGTTTTCATAATTATCTTTTTTCCCCACAATGCTAAGACATCAGTCCAAAGCAGAACTTCCAAAGAAAATCTAAGGCATGCACTGAAAGCAAGCTATGGAATATTATTATGACAAACATGCTCCCGCTCATCAATAAAGAAATGAAGGGGAAAAAATACAGTGAAAGTGTTCTAATTTTAAAGGACATCATGAAATATTTGTTGTGATAATAATAAGAATAACCTAATATCAGTATTGACCTAAGACAGTCAATTTCATTGCGTTTAATGACCCATTATGCATAGTTAATATCGCTTTGCTCTAAGCAATCAGATCAAAGCACATTAATAGACAGAAGCATTCTACCTGCCATTTAGCATTCACAGCTTATTTGCTGCTGACTTTCTGAAGTCTGTTCTTAAAATTCAGCTTTACTTGTTAAATAGCCTTCATGAGACACCCCAATCTCAAAGTACATGGCAACTGAACAGCCCTCTGGAAGACCACTAAGCCTAAATAAGTTATTTTGCAGAAACACTTCAAAACTATTTAAAAAGACTGCCTTTATCTTAGCAACTATTGTGAGGTATAAGAAAAAGAATTGAAAATTAGTGTCTTTTGCTATCAGTGACTACCTCAGGTGAAACATTAATTCCTAGATGCAGGGTTTTCAGAAGAAAAACAATGAGCTTTCAGAAGAAATAAAAACAGACTTAAAGAACGTAAACCTTAAAGACTGTAAAAGGAGCCACAGAATGGTCGGTTCAGCACATGCTGCTGTCTCACTAGTACCACAGTCATAGACCTGGAGCTCCTTTCTGGGCCTGACTTAGCCCCAGCCCTGTGCCAGCTGTGTGTTGCAAAGCCTAACTAGTGCATTACAAATGCACTTGGCTCAGTTTTGCTGAGAAACTTACTTCAAGATGTGAGGAAGTGCATGAGCTAAGACCATGAAAGACTAAAAAAGTCAAAGCAAAGAAGTGTAATTTTTGACGCAGGCATCCTTATCAGCTTAAAGTAAAAATATTGACCAAAAAAAGCTAAGAATAAATAATTTTAGATAGCTGAAGATAACTGAAAGATTGGCCTGTTTCAAGGAAAAATAAAGGCAGACTTCCTCAACTCACTGAGGACTGCTGGCCAGCAGACACTTATCAGCTGTCCCATCAGGGTCAGTAAATCTAATAATGCTACCTATTCATTGTTCAAATTAGCCAATACATATTTGCTGAAATTTTACATATCCTGCCCCTTTCCTGATGGTAAAAGGTCTCTGAACAAGACTGATTTGAACAGGGAGGAGGTTACAGCAGAATATACAGACATTTTATATGCCAAATGGATGTGCCCATATAAGCTGCAATCACTGGTTGCCCTCCACAGGATGTACATGAACACCATCCTCAGTACAAAATAGCTTTACAAAACTATTCTATTAGGCATCCAAACAAAAGATTGTAGTGAGAAAATATGAAAAATAAATACCATAGTAGGAAAATTATTTAAACTCTTCAACAGCTAAATGCTGAAGTCCTTGAGTTTAAAGCATGACATTTCTCATTGTGCATTTTCTCATTTAAAGGGTGATTAACAAGATTTGAGCACTTGACCTCTGGAAGACAGTTGACATTTCCTCACTCTCAGTATTCATGCAATGAATAAAGGCTATGATACCTAGTACACGTACACAAAATCAAAAAAGCTGTTATATATAGAGTGAAAATCAAATACAATTCAGGCATAAAAGCAAGTAAGGGCTTAGTATAATTAGCTTTATACTTGGAATCATTAATATCTAATTCCAGATATGTCTATTAATTCCCATTTCATGCAGAAATATTTGGAAAGATTAGTTTCAAAGAGAAAAGAAAGAGGCCATGGGTAAGGCGGCTGGAGTTCTGCTTGAGTGCTCCAGCTGTCTGCACGTTTGCAGGCAACAGCCAAGAACAACTTTTTCAGAAGGGTTTCAGAAGCTCTAGGAGCATGAACCTTATCACGAGCAAACTGCCTCAAAGGTCACATCTTCCCACCCTCTTGAAACTAGGCCACTCAGAAACAAGTCAGCATAGAATATCCAACAGATCAAAGACGAGTATGTTTTATTTGTCCCATAAAATGGTAAAATTCTCCTTTTTGTAGTATTTTTACCTAATCCTAGGTGCCCATTTGCAGGTATCCAATACCAGCCTTTAATGCTGATGGTATCATTATGTTTTTATCAAGACTGCCTATACAACAATATTAGTTTAATGTTCTTGAAAACTCCTGAACAAGCAGAATTCAGGCTTACTCTTCATGGAGTTGAGCTGAGTTACAGAAAGAAAAGAACTGTAATCACAGTCTGTGCACACAATTACATCCGGTGATTTCGTTGGTAGTCTTATTTACCTCTAGCACTTCCACAGTTCTTTTATATCATAAAAATCCATTACTATAAACTCTCTAATTCACAAATCTAAGAATAATTTAGGAATATCTGTTAGACCTTAAAATATGAATAAAGAGCAATTGCTCAAAGACGTTCCTCCTTTCCACAGGTCAACTTGTGATGCAAAAAATAAGTAACCAAGCACTTTATAAGCATACAACAAAGTCAACATTCACTGAGTGCTTATGTTTTTTTGACAATATGCTGAGAACAGTTAAGTATAGTTCTTTAAATTCATACAGTAAGTCGGTACAGCTGCTGCTTCTCAGCTATGGTAATCATAGGAAACTCCTTTTTGTAAGACTTTTTCAAAACCAAAACCTTTGTATTCTGCTGGTTTAATTTAATGCCAGTGTTCTCAATTTACAAATGCTAATTTTGCCTTTGACTTCTCTCTGCAGAAGTATGCCTTTGACAGGAGGGAGAAAAATGAAAAGTGTCTGGCTGCTGGTAATGGAATAGTTTTGCATGTAAGCTGACTTGTGTTTTAGATAGCCTTGGACCGATTAACCATGTAGCAAATTGCTAAGCAGGAGTTCAGGTACTGTGTCCTTGAAATTTTATGTAGCAAACCAGTCATCTGTGGAAATTAAAGGGTAGGGATAATGGTTATATCTAGGGTTAATGGTTATATCTAGAAAACGTGAGAAGCTAAATTCCCAAATACTACTGATTAATGTACAAGTGTATTTGGTGAATATAGTTGGGGACAGAAGAGACAATAATCTTCCATCTTCTTCTGTTAGAATTAGGCAAATTCTTGCCCACCAAAGATGAAACTTGCTGTCCCCTAAGCTCAAAATGAACGTTTTATTTAGTATCATCCATTGGGTTAATCAATCACTTGTAAACCTAAGCATGTATTTACCCCAGAATATTAAACCTGTAAAAACAACCATGGAAAATGAAAAAATAAAATGCAGGAAAGGAGGAATGGACATCCTGGAAGGCATTCTGAAAAGGCAGGACATCCTGCAAAGTAATTCTAGTCTTGTAGCTATGGTTCTCAACTTCACGCTTCCTTTAATTTTCATTCCTATTTTCCTTCTACAAAGAGACACTTACTTTATTTACTGATTTATAGGTTCAATCCATACAATTCTTATGTGCAAAATTATCTATATATTACAAAATGCGACATTAAGAGAAAAGCTGTTTGCTTATATATCCAATTACCAATCTTAATCCCTGAATTAGAGCCTATTTTTAAAATTCAACAATAACATTAAGAACATATAATGGATGAAGTTAGAAACATACACATGAAGTACCAAAAAAGCTGATAGCTGGCACAATAGGAGTGTAAAAAAGGTCTTTATTAATTTATGAAAACTGCCTATTTGTGAAAACAAGGGTATTTACTTTTCCTTTCTCATCGAAATTGAGAATTTACACATGGCTGACATCAGGGATCCTTTTTTTCCTTGAGACATAAGCAACACATTGACTAAGATCAAATCGTATAGGCCGTTCATTCAAACCAATCACTTTCGTCAGTAACAGTAACAAGGCATACTCAATTACCTGGCAGATAGAGCAAAGAATTGGTGCTGAACATTAAATTGCAAAGACCATGGACAATGGCAATTTGAAAGGATAAACAAGCATTTATTTATGTGAAACAGAAGAGACAAAACCCAGTCATTTCTGTGTGATACAGAACCAGGGTGGGAGATGACACCAACTGTTGCGTTCAGACTCCACGAGGAAAAACAGCAAGAGGGCTGGTGTCCCACCCCATCCCCACAGCCCTGCCCAGCCATCCCGCGGCTGTATCTGACTCCACTTCCCCTCACCAGGCCTGATCTTGACCTCCATCTACAGCCCAACATCCCAGCCTGACCGTGGCCTGTCCCACAGAGGTGCCTCATGCCCCAGGGCTGAGGCTGCCCCCAGCCAACACCCCAGCCCTGCTCCCTGGCAAGGGACCCTGCTCCCTGGACAGGCCCTAGCTGGTGAGGCCCTGTCCTGCTGGGGAGACCTCACAGACCCCCAGCCCTAGGGAGTCCCAGCCTCACTGCAACCTGGCAGTAAGTTTCAAAGAAAAAAAAAAAAAAAAAAAAAGAAAAGAAAAAGTATCTGATAAAACCTTTTCCAGTAAGCAATTTCCCCATAAGATCAACTCAGACCATCTGACTGACATTCAGATACACTCAAAGCACTAGAAATCTCACAGCTAATTCTTGCATGAAGGATATTAAACAAGTTCCTCCAACCTTCAACTCAAAACCAGACTTTTTGGAGAAGGTTTCCTCAAGTGGAGAAGACTCTTTGAGTAAGATTTTCTTCAGTTTACTCTAACCAAACACCCTCAAAACATTAGGTGCATTCATCACCTATCACTGCTGAAAACAAAATAAATAGAAAAAAATAGCAGTCCATTAGCCTTAAGTAGCTTGTGAGGATGTTTGTGTTTCACATGAATAAATTTAATCAGTGCTGTGGGTGGCAGAGCCCCATTACTCTCTGCCTTCGATCTTTGTGAAAATTACCCAACTGCAATATGAACCATATCCTTTAAACAGTGCTCTGTGTTTCTGTTCAGAAAACACCGACATATGGTGTGAGATGCTTATTCTAAACCATAGAGAGTATAAGTAAAGTCATTCTATGTAACTGTAACCTACAGGAAGCCTAGAGCCAACTGTAGTACCCATCAGGTATCTTGGGAATGTTATGCTGCTTGTTACTTCTTTGAATTTAAAGAGTTACTGAAAGTTGACAGCGTTTGTAGAGAAATAAAAATGCCCCTTTTTTGGCACAATACTCTGCATTGTATATCAGCATGAAAAGTCATTGTCTTCTCTATTTGCTTCTCTCTAAGCAGCTGCATTCACCACAGAAGCATTAACCAAGCATATTCTATCCACAAAGGCAAAAAAACACCAGAAAAAAGTTTCTACAACAGATACTGCTTACACTTGTATCAACACTCTGTGTGGCACCGTTTATTCCTCTCATAAAAGGATTTCTTACAAACTCTCCGTATCTGCTTTATATTTTTAGTGATTCTAATTATAGATATAAAACTTAGTTCTCTATCATAGGCAACAAGGAAAGAGAGCTTTGTTTCTCTGAAATTTCAGCCAGAACAAGTTTGGAATTTTTTAACCAGATGTAACATGGGCCTAAATTTTCTCTCAAAAGCCACTGTATGTGCCTTGTGTTGGCTTGCACACAAAAGCCAGCTTAGAGATATATTCACACTCCTGTTACGTTCTGCCACGTGAATGTGCAATTCAAACATGCTCAGAAAAGCTGCAGTATCTTTTAATGGAAAAGATAATTCTATAAAGCTTCAGCAGTAGCTGCATTCATGGGAATCTCTTACATTATATAAAAAAAATGGACAGTGGAATTGAGCACACCCTCAGCAACTTTGCCAATGATGCCAAGCTGTGTGGTGCGGTCAACACGCTGAAGGGAATAGATGCCATCCAGAGGGACCTGGACAGGCTTGAGAAGTGGGCCTATGTGAACCTCATGAAATTCAACAAGGTCAAGTGCAAGGTCTTGCACATGGGTCAGGGCAATCCCAAGCACAAATACAGGCTGGGTAGAATATGCATTGAGAGCAGCCCTGAGGAGAAGGACTTGGGGGTGTTGGTTGATGAGAAGCTCAACATGATCTGGAGAAGTGCACTCGAAGCCCACAAAGTCAACTGCATCTTGGGCTGCATCAAAAGAAGCTTGGCCAGCAGGTCAAGGGAAGTGATTCTGCCCCTCTACTCCACTCTCGTGAGATCCCACCTAGAGTACTGCGCTCAGCTCTGGGACCTCCAACAGCAGAAAGACACGGACCTGTTGGACTGAGTCCAGAGGAGGGCCACGAAGATGGTTAGTGGGCTGGAGCACTTCTCGTATGAGGACAGGCTGAAAAAGTTGGGGTTGTTAAGCCTGGAGAAGAGGAGGCTCCTGGGAGACCTTATAGCAGCCTTCCAGTACTTAAAGGGGGCCTACAGAAAAGATGGGGAGGGACTCTTTATCAGGGAGTGTAGCGATAGGACAAGGGGTAACAGTTTTAAACTGAAAGAGGGTAGATTTACATTAGATATTAGGAAGAAGTTATTTACTCTGAGGGTGGTGAGATGCTGGAACAGGTTGCCCAGAGAAGCTGTGGATGCCCCATCCCTGGAAGTGTTCAAGGCCAGGCAAGATGGGGTTTTGAGTAACCTGGTCTAGTGGTAGGTGTCCCTGGCCATGGCAGGGGGATTGCAATGAGATGATCTTTAAGGTCATCTATTCAATGCCCTTGTTTCTGATCCATTAATAGCTAGGTCATGGTTGACTTTACTTCTAAGGTTCAGGTTTTTTTCATCCATAAGATCAATATAAAAGACTCAGAGCTGACCTAAATCAAGGTTTTTTCATGCAATACTTTACTTGTGTATCTTCACATTGTCATTACATAGCATGTGGAAGTGTTGAATATGCTGACCCTGTTTGCCTTTTACACATTAATTATGTTCAAAATGTTTTCTTTATTATATTTTGAGTACTATGATTTAAAGTTCACTCTCAACATTATCAGAGTAGTTTTCCTATAGCTATCGGATCTCCCTACATTTTTTAATATAAGCTATTCATCAGCATTTTTATAATTAGGAAAAACGTTCCAAGGAGCTAATAAGAGCAAACATGATACATTATCAC
The DNA here is from genome assembly GCA_013398815.1 of Ibidorhyncha struthersii. Lineage (NCBI taxonomy): Eukaryota > Metazoa > Chordata > Aves > Charadriiformes > Charadriidae > Ibidorhyncha > Ibidorhyncha struthersii. Next base: position 31,120 of record VZSZ01001084.1, read on the forward strand.
ATATCTTGATCTGACATTACACAACAGAGCATCATTAAGAAAAGAGAACAAGATAGGAAGACAAAGATCAAAGTGACAATAGCAAGATGATTCTCAAAGGCTGCAATGCTCACGCAAAATTGTTCTCAATTGTTAACTTTTTTTCTTTAGCTTTCCTGCTATTGACTAACCAACAGAACCAAGTTTTTAGAAATGCAGGACTGTGATAAGTCAATTTGGCATCAAGTTTTAAGCTTCAGGGTGCACTAGGCAGGACACAATGAGTCACTGCAGTAGAGCAAAAGCAGAGAAAAAAAATAAAATGGAATCAGAGCTAGACTAAAACAAGATAAGCGAGAACAAGGATAAGAGTTTGAATTAATTCTAATGGTATAATTACTGAGCTAGACACATAACTTGGTCTTTATTACACTATAGTCTAGAAATTTCTATACTAAGCTGAGTTGTACCAGACATATCTAGAAGAAAAAATACAACTTCTGGAAATAGTGCAATTTACTGCCAGAGGGGACAGCCTGCACTAGTGGAATAAAAGAAGTTAAAGATCAGAATTAGAGAGTTGTATTTATAAGTATTCTCATGGTTTTAATACACTGGTGTGGGAATAAACCAAAAGGCCTCCACAAAGTGGTAAAACTTAAATCTCCAACATTGCAGAGCACTGAAGAATTGAGTGAAATGTATGTGGACTGTCTCCTCCTTTAAGTCATCAGGTCTTAAATAGACATTAGATAGTAAATTTCTGCTAGCATTATACACATTTTCCTCTCTGATTCACTTTCATTCATCTTGCTGCTCTCTATAAAGATGCAGACAAAGTATAAACATTCATGTCAGATCTGGAAACAGACCATGTAGCTTTCCTTCTTAGCTGGGAAAGGATCAAACATGAAACAGTGCTACAGACAATTTTTGAAAATAAAATACTTGACATGTCAGCAAAGGCTAAAATAATCATGCATTTAAATCCTGGAAATTCACTCCTTGACTTATACAGAAACACAAAAGGAGAAAACCACTTCAATATATACCTTTAAAAATCTTACACTTAGTGGTCTCTCCTCCCACAGGAAAGGTAAATGCCATTACTAATCTTAACAGTTGCTAAACACTTCACAGGATCAGATCCTAGGAAGTTACAAATTCATATGCAGTAAGACAGCTGAAGATACATATAGTTTTCCACAGAATAACAATGAACAATGTCAAGAAGTCAGGTTATGTATCTTAGCAGCTACCATTAAGCTGTGATAAACTGGATATCTAACAAATATCTGACTTTAGAAAATGCTGTTAGAAGGCATCTAATGTTAGAGAGGAAGATATCACAAAAATCTTGCAGATACATCTTGAGCTTTTCAATAGTTTCCATTTATGCAGATACTTGAAAAGTAAGTATAGGAAAAAATACAGTTATCAGACTTCAGTGTTTACATGCTAATCTGGATTTGATAGTGTTAAAATCTCAAATACAAAGTCTTTCCTCTAGCCTGACCTGAGAATTGGAAGAGAGTTGCATTCAAATCATAACTAGAGTTATCACCCATTCTAAACAAAATCAGATTGAGTTGCCTAAACAATTTTTACTGACAATTCTTTTTTGTCTGGACTCCAGAACTTTAGATTTTCAAGATCCTCTTTCATTCTCTACCTCACAGTAATGACCAGTATTTACACACAGAACTCAAGTTCATGACTGGTGCGGTAAGTTTGACTGATTAATTTTAAAAAATATTTTGTCTGGGGTTTTTGGTTGGTTGGGATTCTGTTTGTTTGTTTGTTTTTTAAGTATAGTAAGAAACAATTTTAAAACTTGCCTAAAGAAAGCATTCTAGATATTTTCCATGAAGTTATTACATAGCCTTGGCAAATTTCCCATCAAGGCCGTTGAAGCATGAATCAAACCCAAGATTGACCCAAGAACATTGCATCATCTACACCAAATCAAAGAACCAGTTGTAGGTGGGAAGACTTGATTAAATGCACTCAGACTTAATGTACAATCTTGAGAATCTGCCACACTAACACCTGGAAACTAAATCATGTGAGAAGCAGCTTTGTGCCTGACATCCAAATATCTTAAATCGTTCTTGGCTCCTTATCAAGCATAATCACTTTCACTGAGAAACATATACAAAAGCTCAAATCTCTCTATTGCAGGGCAAATGATTTCTTAAAGCCTTATATAGTAAGAGGTACTGTATCTAATGAGGCATTGCACATTAGACTAGCTCCCTGTAAAGAAGTGTTTGGCAGAAATCAGGGCTTTGGAAATGAAAACTCAGAAGAAGTTTTCTGCCTTCCTTATGCTACCTCCCATCCTTATAACAGCAGGTAGTGGCAACTCCAACGTCTTTCAGAAATAAATTTACGCTCAAATATTTATTTTCATTCTGTAGTTTAAGACATTGCTAAAATAACTGCATACAACAAATGGCAGGATTATATTTTTGTTGATGATTTGCTTTTGTTTCTTCATTAGATAAAAAAAGTTTCCCCCTTCCCTGTTGGATCTATTGAGATATTTAGCATTCCAGTTCCCCTCCACTCAGTTTCATTGCTCAACAGATTGTTCTTCCTTCCCTGTCTCATTCAATTTACATGATTTTTAGACTGCAATTACTGTTCCAAGCTTTTAACTGGTGGCTTACGAGATCAGCATATCTTGTAATTGAAACAATTCTGTAACAAGACGGATTTTAACTTTCCAAAACAAAAGTGCAACTGGCTATAAATGATTAAAGGCAGGGTCTGTTATACTAGTGTATTCTAGTCTGTATTACAAAAACAAGTTTGAGATCTGTGTTTTTTTTTCCATTAGACTTTCCATTAGGCTTTTCAGACCTAAGTGTGCACAAGTGTGTCTCCTTTCACTCAGTGAGATATACGTGATCAGCACTCGGTATGACAGTCCCCTCTGCAAAACAAAAGTGCTTTTCTCATGGTTTGTATTAGAATCTCTTGCATTTCTTTTCCTAGCTTAATATAAAAGTGTGTGTGTATATAGATATAACATGCCCATTTAGTAACTAAGCAGACTTTGAATTCCTTTGCTCTGTTATAAAGACTTGTCTGCTTTTAAGCAACGAGCATGTACTACTGTTAGCAGGGACAAATAAATTGGTTACATTGTGTACTGGGACTCAAGTGTTTCAACATGCGGTAGTTCACCTGCATGCTCTGTTACTCCTCAGTTATGTTCTCTTACGCATGAATTGTATTTTTTGTGTGGTTTCACCTAGCCGGACAATGCCAGGCAAGTACAAGCCTTTTATTTTATTTTCCCCAGATAAAATATATGCAAACCTTTTCTTCACTATACAATAACTATTCAATTATACTTTTCCAAGGCCTGCAAAGCAATTTTGCTAAGGACCCCCAGGATGGAATAACAAAACATCTTTATGCATCCTGGTGTTTGTATACCATCTTTACAATCAGTAACCTGAGGAATTAAATCTACCTGTACTCTAAGAGGACAAAAAAATAATAATATGAGCTGTGACACAGGAACAGAACATCTGAGAAATCGGTGAGGTCTAGCAACAAGTTTACTTATGGTCCAGACTGAAGTCCAACATTTGAGTAATTCTGCAATGAGTGCTCGGTGGGTTTGTATTTCTGAAATACAGCATCATAGCATCCTCTCAGTAAAGCAAAAACAACTGAAAATGCTAAGTGTCTCAGAACTAGGCATTATCAGAATCAAATATACTTTTAAATTAAAATCAATTTACAATAGCCACAGAATGAAAAGCTCTTTAAATTTTTATGACTTATCCTCCCATTCCTGGGGAGTTTAAAACCTAGTGAATCTTTTAGCTTTGTCATCATTTTATTTAGATTAATATCTAAGTTTGTTTTGTTCTTAGTATCAGGCGTTATTCTGAGAACAAAAAAAAAAACAAGGACAGTGACATCCACCCCAGGCATTTCTCATTTGTGTCAAACAAGGAAAGATCCAGAGTCCTCCTGCTCATGGATGCAGAGATACCTACAGCCATGTAGTCTTGGATAAACCAGCAGCTGCCCAATTCAAACCACTGCCTTGCCTTAGAGTCAGCAAGAAGAAAGCAGGAAAATGACAAAGCTATACTTATTAATGAAAGTCACATGAGGCCTCCTTTGGTCCCATGGAAAAACAATGAAACTACGTGCACAATTAAAAAACAAAACAAAACAAAACAAAAAAAAAAAAAAACAAACCAACCCACACCAAAAAAAAAACCCACCCACAAACAGAAGATATGTTCATACTGGAATGATTAAGTTTAGACTCAAAGAACATTTAACACGCTGCCACTTTTAATATCAGTACTTTCTTCTGTTACGTGTAATATATATTATAAAATGCTTCTGTGTTCGTCATATGAATGTTATCACCTAACATACCTCTCCTCCACCTTTTTTAGTAGTTGAGGTGATAACGTTTAATTTTTCTTTTGCTTGTGTGTGTGCAAAGGGCAACCAAATTCAAGACACAAAAGCACAATGTGATCCATGGGTATTTATGGTAGTACATGGTCTGTAATTTATCCTAATAAAATTACTACAACTCAGAATAGAATTAACAAGGCTGAGGGTAATTGAGCTGATATGTCATTGTGTACTAATTTTAAAAAGGTTTTTAAAACAGTGAATAGCTTGTTCAAGAGGTTCATACTTGAAACTTCTACATGAGAGACAGATAACTGAACACTTTCACGAGTTTTGTTTTGGAGTTGCTGCACTTGGGAAATATGGGAGTCTCACCCTCCTTTCAAAGACAAGCAGTCTCATCAGATAGGTTTAGTTTTCTGGTCACAGAAGCGCAAACTACTACTGGTTTCAAAACCAGCTCTTTCTGGAGATTTAGGCTAATAGCTTAACCTCTTTGATTTGGTCTTCCTGTCTGTAAAGCAGGGATGAAACTGAACATCAGCTTATTATGAGGATTCTGTAACCAGCACGTTTGCTTAGCGCTATGAAGATGAAAAGTGTAATTACCAAACTACTATGTATTACGATGCTAAGAAATATTCCTAGTTGAATGCCACCTAAGATATCGTGGGTTTTGTGGTTTAAGAACTATCAATGAGTTGTTAGACGGTACATGGAACTTGATAACACAAGAGTAGCTTCTTTTTCTTCCCTCTTCTCCTCTTTTCTAGAATATACAGTCTTACATTCTACTTTTCCAATCTGATTTCTAAGCACTCAGCCGGAGGAGCTACTGCCAGGATAACTGGCTTGTGTCTAATGTTGGCCAGCAGGGACAAGAAAATAAGAAGTCTGGCAGCTGTTGCAGGACCACACAGAAATTGTTTTAGCTCCTGCACACTAGTAAAGATTGGTACACTCACTAGCTTTTCATGGTAAGTTACCTTAATTCTAGATTTATGCACCAGAAATAGTAAGATTTAAATCTATTTTTATTTGGAAAGACAAGAAAGAATTTTACTTGTGTGGCATATTCCATAACTGACTTGAGAGCATCCATCAAAATCCAGAGCATCAGTTAAATATCTCTTAAAACTAATATTAAAACATCTTACCATTCAAAATATTTTCATACTGTTTGTGGAAGGCTAATGTGGAAGTGGCAACTGAGTGGAATATTATAGTGGAATTGTTTGTGCAACACTAAGAATGGTGGTCAAACTTAAGATGAGAAATTTATGTTCTTGCTTCACAGACAACTGTCACATAAAAGTCATCCCACTGGTATATTCAAAATCCTGACCAGACAACCCACAGAAAAGTCACTCACTCTCTTAATTTCTCTGTCAAGATTAGTTTTGATAAAACTTTATCACACTGTGTAAACCCTGTTGGTTCTATCCCTGGTTAGGTCCTCACAATAACAATAATAAGAGTTTCCAATAACTCTAATGTGGGTTTGTGAACTTAAACAGAAAGTAAACTTATTCATTTATTTTACAACATCAATGTTACAACTGTTGTCTTCACATTCTATACCAAATACCCAAAGACTGCCTAGAGAGTTCCGTTATTTTATTATCATGGCTTTGATTCCATCTTCCTGTGAGAAAATCCAGTAAACAAATAATTTAGAAATGAAAGACAATTAATTTAAGAAGAATACATGTCCCAAGAACAAACCACAATGCAGGCTGCTGAAACAGACTAAATGTGTTTGTCCTTTGGCTTTAAAGAGTAATGACACTTGTAATGTCCCAATTATTTGATATTTTAACATGTTCAGAAAGCACCAACAAAACAAGGGTTTATCCTCAAGAAGAACTGCTGCTCTGCTGAGGAAATGAAGCAAATCAAGGCTTTCAAAGGCAGATGCATTTTTGAGGCTGCAAAGCAAGGGCAGCTTGCACCCTCTGCCTTCTCGCACGCAGGGAGAGGTGTGGGAGGTTGATGTTGCAGAAGAATCCTGAGGTTTTATTTACCTAATAATTAAAGCCATCAGATTCTATTTGCAAACTGAAAGCATCTTGTTAAAAAGCATGACACGTCCAAGGCTTTATGAAAACATTTTCTTGTATTTGCAGCGAGAAGTCAAGTTATCTCAGATTCCCCTGTGCTGAATGAACCAAGTCATTAAACTGGCATTTGCATTGAAAGGCTTTTCACAGGGTTTTCTGTCAGGCCTTTCAAACAGGAATGAAATGAATGAGGGCCAGCCTACAAATGATCCATTGTTGAATGTATGTGGGAGGAAACAGCAACCATTGTGAGTGCAGGTGGGAAAGAAAAATGAATAGACAAGGAAGCTCACGGAGACGGAGAATCTCATTATTGATGGACTATGTGTACGTCTTTAATGAAGTTTACCCAATAAAAGATGGATTTTCCCCCGATCTTCCTCTTTAAAAATTAATTATGTTAAAAAATATGCAATGGTGAAACATCTCAAATATTATATATGCTTCTCTTTCATGATTATACTACTAATTAAGATCTAGAAAGACTCTTCTTTCAAGCACCTTAAAGCATGCAAGTATTTCAAAACTCAACCTAATCTTACAGAAATAGCCTCATTCAGGTGAGGGAACTGAAGCATAAGTTACCAATAGCATGCGAGAAGAATGACTTAAAACCTAGTATTTTTTAACTCCAGTCTTTTAACTAAGGAATTACACATTAATCTTCATTTTATGTTCTCTGAAGTAGGATGCAACTAATGACAAAAGTTTAAACAAACGAGAACAAAACCAGAAGCAACAGATGCTTCTGCATGAAACACCACATGAAAAATATTATGTCCCTATCACAATCTTTTTCTCTGTAAATAGTCTCAGATAGTCTTCTGCCATATTCTTCACAGCTGCTTCATCAGTTTTCTCTACTGTTGCCTGGTGGCAGCTTTTATCCACATTTTTCTCACTGAAAAGGCACTTCTACAAGTCTCATTTGAAAACACTTCTTTGCCATTCTGTTTTCTTCCTCCTGCTATTGTTTTGCAATGGAACATGCTTAGACAGTATTTTTGCACTGTAGTTTCTGTATCATCAAATATTAGTCTCTCACCATTTAATTTTGCAAGCCTCTATGTTTTACTATTTACAACGAAAATGCTTAATTATACTAATTCTCAACTTACAACCTGTATCTCCCTTTCCTAAGAATATCATTACCGTCACTTGATTCTTAAGAACTACTTAGTTTACTCCTTAACCTCCTTGTCACCAGAGATCTTAACTACCTTATAGCTTTTCCTCCAGATTAATAACATCAAACAGTGTGGGTTAGCAGATAGAGCTCAGAGGGTTGTGGTTAGTGGTGCAGAGTCCAGTTGGAGGTCAGTAACAAGTGGTGTTCCTCAAGGGTCAGTACTGGGTCCAGTCCTGTTCAATATATTCATCGATGATCTGGACGAAGGGATGGAGTGTACCATCAGCAAGTTTGCTGATGACACTAAACTGGGAGGAGTGGCTGATACGCCAGAAGGCTGTGCTGCCTTACAGCGTGACCTGGATAGGCTGGAGAGTTGGGCAGAGAGGAACTTAATGAAATTCAACAAGGGTAAATGTAGGGTACTGCATCTGGGGAGGAATAACCCCATGCATCAGTACAGGTTGGGGGCCGACCTCCTGGAGAGCAGCTCTGTGGAAAGGGACCTGGGAGTCCTGGTGGACAACAGGATGACCATGAGCCAGCAATGTGCCCTGGTGGCCAAGAGGGCCAATGGCATCCTGGGGTGCATCAAAAGGAGTGTGGCCAGCAGGTCGAGGGAGGTCATCCTCCCCCTCTACTCTGCCCTGGTGAGGCCGCATCTGGAATACTGCGTCCAGTTCTGGGCTCCCCAGTTCAAGAAGGACAGGGATCTGCTGGAGAGGGTCCAGCAAAGGGCTACAAAGATGATTAGGGGATTGGAACATCTTTCATATGAGGAGAGGCTGAGGGATTTGGGTCTCTTTAGTCTGGAGAAAAGAAGATTGAGGGGGGATCTTGTTAATGCTTTCAAATACCTGAAGGGAGGATGCCAGGGGGATGGGAGCAGTCTTTTTTCAGTGGTGCCCATTGATAGGACGAGGGGTAATGGGCACAAACTTGAACATAGGAAGTTCCATCTTAACATGAGGAGGAACTTCTTTACTTTGAGGGTGGTGGAGCACTGGAACAGGCTGCCCAGAGAGGTTGTGGAGTCTCCCACTCTGGAGACATTCAAAACCCACCTGGACGCTGTCCTGTGCAACCTGTTGTAGGTGACCCTGCTCTGGCGGGGGGGTTGGACTAGATGATCTCCAGAGGTCCCTTCCAACCCTGACTATTCTGTGATTCTGTGATCAGGAAATGATCCCTGATGGGCTGTAGAAGAAATACATCTACAATAACATTTTGAGATGATTATGTGTTTCTAACAGAGTCAACATGCAGAGTGTTTTGGGTTTTTTTAATTATTCTATTTAAAATGTAATAACAGCAGCACCCTAAAATGCCTTACAAAAGTCTATGGACATGTTTCTGCCATGCAATAAATGTAATACCAAGTCACCTGAGCTACTGCCGTCTTCACGCAGAAAGAACCATCATTGTTGCATCAGCACACTGAAACTTGCAAGGAGAGCCAAACACTTTATAGATCTTTTACTTCCACTAGAAGAACCAACTAGTCCTTGAAATAAAGGGTCTAACCCAAAACTGAAGTCAGGAAGGGAGCGTAGGATGTGAGTCCGTCTCGCCCATATAGAGTATCTAAAAAGACAGGATTCAGACATACCTCTGCATACTTTGCACTTCTCTTAACTTTCTGTTAATTATGAATCTCATTTGCTGCTGATCATCATGCATTCCAGAGAGATTATGCAAGTCTCATCTGGGACTAACAAATGAACATGAGATTTTAAACCTAAAAGGGTTCAAAGTTAAAGCACTGTCAGATACACTTGTAATTTAATTAAAAATACAAAGCTAGCTATCTTGACAATGGTTGGGGTTTTTTTTAATTTTACTCATTGAAATAATTACATTACTTTTTACACTTAAGACACAAGTATTAGGTAGGACATTCGTCCACTCTTTATTCTTTTTAAATATTGATAAAATACTATTAACCTTATTCTGGAGTGTCCCGAATGCTCCAAGATTTAAGAAATACCAGTGTTACAGATGACTTGTCCAGATCAGTTTTAAAATAGCTGCAAGAAGTTCAGTCCAAATACCTGCTTGGAACTCAAAGGTTAAAAACATTTTGCTTCAACAAATACACTACCTACTAGGAAAGTGGAAAATAATTCATTGTCAGTTAAATATATAAATCAGTGCTTTTCCAAAACAAAAGTATAAGACATATTCATCTTCCTGAATTATTGGTAGTACCACTGGTTCCATGTTGTTAGATTTATATCTTCTTCTATTTCCTTTTATCCCTAAGACATACATGCTTAATTATTAAGATATATACTTTAATATATATATTTTAAACAATTTCTATACATCATCCTTCTGTTTATTACCCTAAGATACCTCTTTGTGTCATTTTATATTATCACCTGTAGCTCCTAATAGACTAAATAAGTACAAGTAGTTTAAGATCTTTTTTTTTAAAAAAAAGTTTCATTTTCCCAACAAACTATTTGTTTTAACACATGGTGCACAATTTTTAAGATCATAATTATAAAACATTCTGAAAACAGTTCCCAAGCATCAGTTAGCTTTCTCTCCAAATAGCATCTCATAGTTCAGGAATCTCACCTGTTTTCAACTGTTCCTAAGCTGCATTGAAAACCTGACATGGTTTGTATTGTTTTGGAGTTCTCTTTTTGCACCTAAGTCATAATCCTATTGTATCGTATAATTTTTAGTTCTGTCATGTTTTATTCTGTCAGATTTCTGCCCAATATAAAACTCCCTACATTGTTTGTAAGGTTTTTGAACATGGAATTTGTCATCTATAGAAGTGCTAAAGTTGTTTAAGTCGTGGGGGGTTGGGCAGGGGACACCACACACCACAGGCAGCATTGCATCTCCAGCATATGCCATTCAAGCTGAAACAATCTTTGCTAACACATTTTTCTCCCATCATTTTATAGACGACAAAAAACCTGAATATTCTATTTCCTTGTGTGATTTGGCAATTGATAGGAGAATAAGAAATACTACATTTATGTTTTATATCATGAACATTCAAGTATTCTAGATCATTTGCTCTTAGTTACCCGGAATTTGGAAATAAGTAACATTTTACGTGAGTGCAACTTCATTTCTCTTTTCACCCACTTAGTCATTATTAATAAGGTCATAAATATTTATTTTAACGTTTCAATTCCAGGGACTGAAATAGCCATATTTTAGTTACCACTTCATCAAGTTTAAATTTGGAAATGAGCAATTTCAATTAATCTTAAAAATAATAATAAGAAAAATTAAGCTCCTAAAACCAAGTTTGGCTGTTACATGATTTCTTTTCATTTTCTGGCAGCCTGATCATTGCCTTTCTCCATTTTGACTCTATGCTAAATAAAACACTTTATCTAGCCCATTCCATACCTCCTCAGCACTTCAATCATGAGTTTAAAGAGATTCTGATGTACCTAGAAGACTCATTCTCTGAAAACAATTTCCCTCTACGCTGGGCAAAAAAATCACAAATTGGAAAAGATTTCTTTTATTCACATGAATATAAAATTTTAGGTGAGGATTATCTGTCTTCTGGGTATATATTCTGGTACGGTAGATGTGAAATTGGAAGACTGTATACAATACTGTTATACAGTACATCAATTATTAGAGTAACCTGTATTCCTGAAAAATAACTGCCACCACTACCCCCCTTCCCCACAAACTAACAAGAAATACAGCACAAATTGCAAATCAGAAGTCATGATCTTTATTTATGCTACAATTTTACTGAGCACTGACCTGTACCTAAATAAGCCTCTCAAACTTCTCTTCCAAACATCCTTAAACCCGCTTCCCTGGAAATCTTGTTGGCCAGCTTCATTCATCTAAAAGATTCTTGGTTGTTAAGCTTTGTACTCAGCCCCCCTCCATAGTGCATAGTAGTCCATATATAAAAAAAAATTATTTTTTTTTTTTAACAGTTCACAACCAGCCCCTTCAGTACACCTAGTTTCAGCCAACAATGCTGGCATCAAGATGCAAATGTAATGTAATGTTTTGTGTGTACTCTTCAAGGCCAGTAAGTCTTCAGCAAGGTCAAACTTCAAAGAGTGAATATTTAACACTTTGTAAACCAGATGTAGTATTTTAATATCCAAATCAATACCTATCATAGAAATTCACTGGAAAAAACATAAAGCTAAATTTCATGAAAACACATCAGAGCTTCTGAGCTCTTCAGTTGCAAGCTCATAAACAGCCCCATGTTGCTTGCCATTGAAATATGTATTTCAGACAGACATGACTCATGGATTGTATTATGTTCCTCTAGGTCATGTGTTCACACAACACACCCTTTAATCTGTAATCTCTGTTCTCAGGAATTCAGTCTGAATCATTTGTTTTATATTACAGTTTAAATGAAAAGTTCTGTTTCATTACTATGCATAGTCCAGAAAGTTAAAAAACAAAGTTACCTTAAAATCTTTAATATGCACATCATAAGCTCTTTAAAGTACACCTCCCACCTCAGAATCACAGGCAGCAGCTCAGAAAACACAGACTGAATTATTAAATCAAAAGTTGAGCGCTCTTTCAGATTAACAAGCAGCTAAACTCAACTGTAAAGATCTAACACAAGTGTGGAACTCCTTTTCAAGAAGAGTTAATAACAAGTAAATGGAAGCGTCAGCCAGGGACCCATAAACTTGACAGTAGGTGACAGAACAGAGAAAGGACTTTGTTACCAAGTCTACCATCTGTTTTTACAGCATCATATGCCATTTATATGAAAAGTAGAGAAGAGATTAAAATGAGAAATTTATTAGACTATGTTAAGGATATACTAGGCACTCATTATACTGGTGGCATCAGTCACTCACTGAGATGAAGTAACTGATACCAGGTGAGTGTAGCCAAGCAACAGTCAGACAACAGCTCTCAATCAGCCTACAGGCCAAAAGCTATCACCTACACCCAGCTGTAGCTATTGCTTTCAAAGCCAAAGGCTGCTGTATCTCAAAATAAATACAGGAGTGGGATGCAAGTTGTCTTTAAAATGGGTCCATGATTACCTTAGGCAACTAAACAGTAGGTTTCATCGGTAAGTACTTTGCTGCAGGCCAAACACTAACAATGCAGAGACATGCAAATTCAGTTTGCTGCAATTTGTTCAACGGATTACTCTGCTACTGGATTAGCAAATTAGTCTGATTATTTGTGCAGCCACATAGATTAAAAAAAAAAAAAAACAAACAAAACACCACACACACCAAAACCCACACACTTCAAAACTTACACAAAAGCAACAATAGAAACAGCTAGAAGAGAAGGG
>VZSZ01001084.1:43997-90374 GCA_013398815.1 Ibidorhyncha struthersii
TTCAGCTGCATGTGAGTCTTAATTCAAGTATGCCACTGCTGTAGTTTGCCTCTTTAAACGGGCATAAGACCTGTCAAGTAGCAATCAACCTATCACCACGTGCTTCTGCCCTACCAATTCCTGTGCACCTTTCAGACTCTGGAACAAATCCATCTGAGAAATAACCAAGCAAAAAAACCTGTTTTACCTGCCATGTCTCTTCCCCAATTTTGTTCTACAAGTGGACACACAGCTCCCCCTCCTCACTGGCAGAGTGGCATTTTCCACTCACTGATTTGCCTTCCTTCTACTTTATCACGTAAACATGAAAAACAGAAACCCAGAGACAGCACTGAAAGCTCCAGCATCAAGCCATCTTGGTGATTCCTATGGGAAGCCACTACATCGTTTTTGACGTATTTATGGCTACAAAAAATACACGCACTATCATAATTAAAAAAAAAAAAAAACACAAAAGCAACAACCCTTCTTTTATGACTCCTTCCTAAAACATTCAAGGATTATATTTGTCTTTTGAAAGGGATGTTTTTAGTGTTAAAAACACTGTAGTTCATTATAGTTCCCATGACCTCCCTATAATTAACCTTAGTTACATTTCCACTGTACAGAATCTATCGTTGCTTTTGGTAGTGAAGCCTACTGTTATTCAGAATAATAGAAGGCTACTTTAATAATTGAAAAACAGCAGTTACTGTGTATTAAATTTTTCCATCACAGTTTTTCATTTGTTTTAAACCCTGTTTCAGAATTTTTCCCTTGTCAGTACACAAAGTGAGATAAGGATCAGAGGATGAAAATAGAGCTAGACACCAGTACTACACATGAAAGCACAGGCTAAGCTGAGTTCTCCTAAACACTTTTTTATCATCATTATTATTGAGTTAGACTTCAGGGGAAAAAAAAAAAAATATCCAGCTCTTTATTTTCTATTTTTTTTATTTTGAACCAAAGATCCATATTCATAAGCAAATACAACATACCTCTGTATACCCAACTGTCAAACTTCAAAATATTTTAATAGCCAAATTAATAATTGGAAAAAAACAAACAAACCAAAAACCCAACCCCTTCTAAATATGAGCTGTTTGCTCTGAACCTTGCTTTGATTCTTATTTGCAGTGATTCAATGCCTCTAAGTTCTTCAACACAGCATTTAACTTCCCTGCCACAAGTACACCACTTGATATCACTGGAACCAATCAATTGTAAAGTCAGTCATAGCAATTTGTTGAGAATTAAGTTATCTGCAACGTTAAACTGTTGTGCTAGTAAGTTTCTCACTAATGGAAATAGCCACTTTACTAGCACTCACAGAGCACTCAGAGAACAGCAATGCTGAGACTTATTTGCATGTACTAAAAGACAGCAAAGCAGTCAGCGATTTTTGACCTGTTTAGGTTTTTTTTCAAGTTTTTTTATACTTAAACATGCAGCTTAAGTTGAGCCATTTGTGACTCATTCTGAAATACCAAAACACCAGCATTATGCTCAAACTATTCCTTTGCTGCTTAAATTACTACATTTAAAAGAGAAAGTTCCTGTTGTAAGAAGAGAGATGTAAGTAAGAATATTTTAACACTTTGCTATGATTCTCTGCAGCACTTACTGCTGACTAAGCAGAAGAGGCAATGTACAGAAGGACCTGGGAAATAACTATATTACATCATTTCACCAAGTGGACAAGAAGGTAAATTCATCATACAGGGTCAACTGTTTTATTAGCACTACTGTTTTTCTGTTTTTATTCCATCTGGAGTACAGAAATTCTTGTTCCTTTCCTATTCTGCAGCATATTACCAGTGACTACATTATGCTGTTAGACATATTCAGGTAGCTCTCATTGGCACCAGTGGACACAAGCTTTCATCTGAGGGAAACACCAATTTGAATGAACAGTAAATAAACCACAGTCTTTGTTCTTAATTTAGCAAACAGGTGTGGCTCCCATCAACGTTCAGAAAGACCTACTACCTTGCAAAACGTAAGGAGAATAGATTTCAGAAAAAGAATACACACAAGCTTGTGCTTTTTTATGCACAGGAACAAGCAGGAAAGCACAGCAGTCACTAGGACTGCTGCTTTCAGCCTCAGCAATGTTCTCAACTGACGCAAACTACAGTGAGTCCAGCTAAGTCAAACCAATAACTTGCCCAATGCAGGTATGGAAGCTTACTCCAGCTGTTAGAAGTCATTTAGAAACTCCCTTAAAGTTAGTTAACAGTAATTTAAAAAAAAAAAAAAAAACAAAAAACAACCCCGCAAAAGAAAAAAACAACCCAAAACCAAAACCCCTACAATCCAAAGCACACTTAATGGAGTGTTTTTGTAACTTTTTAATCAATGGAGAAACAGAACACAGAAGGATTAAATGATAAAGTTACACTGGCAAAAAATCAGATCCACCAGCATGGCTGAGAAAGAAAGATGAATCAAAATAAAAAGTAGTACATCAGGACTTGCAGATCCATGAGTACACAGATGTCAGCTGGCGTCAGGTGAGCTACAGGGTAACTGACTTGGTAGAGGCTGAAGTTACTGCTGCCTTTTAGAAATTAACTGTCAATCCAAAAGCCCTTTTTTATTAACAGTTTGATTAATCCCTCCCGTGTATCTACCAAAAAAAGCTTCCCATATCTAACCAATTACTATATCACAGAGACATAGCCTAAACACAGAACACACAGCCTGACACAGAAAAATTCTTTAAAAGCTTTCAATACAAGACCAATGTGTGACTTGCTCACCTACTGAAGTTGGATGGGACAAGCAATGGACAACAGAAGAGCACTAAACTCCCTGCACAGAAGAGATTAAGGAAGTTATCAAGGTGGGAGGCGCATTATAACGAAGACTTTGAAGGAGGATATTAATCCAGGTTTCCAACATTTGCCATCTTGAAGCACTTGACACCTGGGAGTTGGTCCATAAAGAGCACGCAAATTGCAGCTCTGGTAAAAGCAAACTCTTCTTTACTTCCCAGGGTGAAGTGAAGGCTTCCATTTCTTAGCGGCAGAAGACCAGACTTTGTCAGTGTCACTTGTGTATTATAACTGCAACTGCACAAGGATTTGTAATTTAAATAATTTAAATACTGCTAAAAAACAACATAAACTTCCTTTCTGTATATGCTGTTCAAGTTATTTACTATATCTTGCTTTAACTCTCATAGAGATAACATTCAAGACTTGCAAAGGGTAAACTGAAAATCTGACTAGACCACTTATATTTTGCATGTCAGTAGCCTATACTCAAATTTCATACATATCTACACACACACCAGCAGTATGACATCACAACATACTCCCAGATTACACTATCAATCATAATAGTTAGCAAGGGCAAGAAATCCATTGCATACAGCAGCCTTGTCAGTGTGCAGATCCTAAGGACTATTTATGACTGCAGAGGCCAAGAGTAAAAGGAGATAAAGTAGACTCTGTATTTAATCAGGTCAAAAGCAACAGACTTCATTAAATTCCATACACACACATGACCACTTTTTCCCTCTCCCTACACCTTGCTTATTCTTTTTCATGACGGTGTATTCTGGGACAATATGATATGTTCACTTCATGGTATACTCACCAGTCATTTTATTCTTTAAAAGTTAGGCTAATCTTTACAAGTTTTTTAAATAAAGCAGCAGTTGCATTACAGAAGATGCCTGTCCCTGGCATGTCTCAAACCAAAACTAAAACTCACCAAACCACACCCTACACCCCTCATACATTCCTATCCACCACTGGCTGGAAGAATGGCACCTGATAGGAGCGATGGGTAGATGCACTTCATTGCTCTATCACGTGCAGATTATAGGAGATACTCTTCTATTATTGCAAATTCATTGTCTAGACTCTGACAACAACAGATGTCTAGTGGGAGATGTCCCTGCCTATGGGGCATGATGATTTTCAAGGTTCCTTCCAACCTAAACCATTCTATGATTCTAAGAAAAAGTGAGGAGGATGCTGAGCTTAACTTGCAGCAAGTAAGCAATGCCTCACAGGAACAAGGTCATCAAAGCAGAAGGTTTTATTTCCAGACTGTAGGGTTTCTGCCTTCCTTTAAATTCTCTTTTTTGGTTTTCCCCAACATCTTCCTCCATCCCAATAAACACATGCAGAGGAAATTCATTCTGCAAAGCTTCCCTCACCCAAACTTCTCTAAAGGGCAGTCCCCCGCCCATCTTTCCCTCCCCTAAACATTCATGCCCTTGATTTGGCCTCTTCTATTTTAAGGTCTCTAGTAGAGACTGATACAGCAGTCGGATTCTATGTTGTATTAACGACATAGAAAAAGGGAACAGTAAGATTTTTAAATTACCTGTTCCAATCACTTAACATTATCACCCTAAGAACCACCATACTAACTAACCAGGGTTCCAAATAGGTCAGCAATTAAAAAAAAAGTGAAGTCAAAACATTTCTGTCCTCACTGAAGGAACACAAGTGGTGACAAGTTAACAAGCAACTGGTTAGGGTTCATAATATGCTTTAAACAATACTGCATCGAGCATTATCATTATGATGCATTCTTCCCATTAACTCGAAGGCCAAGAAAAGGTTTTAATAAAATTATATATATATGAAAAAGGAGTGTTTCTTAGCCATCACAGTCTCCACTAATGAATTTGGTGACAAAAGCTTCTATTGGTTTTGCTGCTGTTAGTTCTGAAGTCAAGTGAGCCAGCTGGACTCTGTTCTGACTCATGCAGCTTCATATCTAATTAAGTTTCATTTATAGAATCAAACTCCTCCAGTGGTTATAACCTTGCAGAAGACAGAGGGTCATTGACTTGTAAAAATCTTTTTACTGGTATGTGTGATAAAGAAAAATACCTACTTTTACTGTCACTTTTCAAAGCAAATATGCACTGCTAGGTCATTCAACACAGTCGTTCTGCAATACAGAATTATTCCTTAATATTGCTATATAGGTTCCATTCTCTTTCCCAGATACTTCTTTTGACACCATAGTTTGCCCTTACTTTATATATTCAGCAGCTGTTGTGCTGATAGTTGAAGAGTAATGGAAGACATTAATGGAAGAGGTAAAGGTGCACTTGTTTTCTCAAATCCTATGAAAAGGTCCTAGTTCTAAATTCACCAGAAATAAAAAGGCAACATGAATGTTTGCACCATAATTTCATTTTACAAATCATCTTCTACTTACATTCCCAGAGCAAGTATTGGAAAACTACTTTTAACATCTAACTGGAAAATTTCATTGTCCATTTGTGATCACAAGCAAGCTATAAATATATTTCCAGTGAAAAGAAGTCTATTATTTTTTTCAAGTAAGTGAGGGATAATATTAACACCACCCATAATATCACAATTTTGCTAAATTTTTCATTCTCATTCTTGAATTTCTTAACTGGAAAATAGTAGGAAAATAATTGGTGGCTAAATGTGCACATTATTTTGTATAAAAAGAAATTAGTCCAAGTATATCATACCATAGAAGGAAAAAGAAAAGGGGGGGGGTGATAAGAAACAGTAAATAGCCAAATATCTTATATTTTGTAATAAATTTTATCAAGATATGTAAAATCCCTGGTGTGCAGTTATTTTCAATACTGCATGGGAAAAGTAAATCATGAAAAACTCTAGAATTATCAATATTTTTTTTTTAAAAAAGAAGAGGCTCATCACAGCATTTAACTCAAAGCCAGTTCTAAAATCTATTTGTCCTCAAGGAGATTGTTAACTGAACCCAGCTATTAAAAAAAAAATGTTATTTTTAATAGTAAGTTGCAACAGTGTAAAAAAAAACTGGTAAGAGTAGTTCTTCAATTTTGCTCCTTCCAATGTCCTTGCTGATGAAGTTTTATACAAGTAAAACATTTCACTTCTTTTAGTTTGAGTTTTGCCATCTTCAAAATTAAGATGCCTATGCTAAAGCAGAACTGTTAAGAAGACAAATTAATCTAAAAAGAACTTCAGAGATTTTGTGTTCACATACCTCTTGACACACCTTGCTAGATTAATCTTATAATTGTTTCCTAAATATAAATAAATGTCAAATCAAAAAATCTATGAATATTTGAAATCATTTCCATAAAGGATAGGTTGCTTTATTTTTTATTTTTTTTTTAATTCCCTCCAGAATATTAGCTGAACATCAACTATAATTTGTGGTAATAAAAGGACTTAGTATCTCAAAATCATACACTTAACATATTAACTGCATAATCCTTTTACATCCCAGGCTATACATAGACATTAAAGTCATCTGCTAATTAACCACAGATTAATGACAACACACAAATCTGACTGAGCTGAAAGACCAACCAATACAGTCACATATTCCTTATCACCTTTTTGCAGTCAGTTCCAAGTGAGACAGACTCTCACTAAGATACAAAAAAGTTTATTAAAGCTACATCTTATGACTGACAAAGGTACATGTGAAAATACTACATCCAAATATATTTATAATTTCTTTTTGAAAAGTTTTAGATTTGTCATGACATGATATATCTTCATGCAAGGAGTATGAACTGAATCAGGAATCTGCAATTCATATTCTGGGGTTTATGGATTTTGTTTTTTATTATTATTGCCATTATACATAATTTTCTCTGACTGTAACCTGTCCCTCTTTGGTCTTAATAAATTCCTACTGTTTGATGCAGACTAATTAGACAGAGACAGACTTTAATACTTCAAGTAAGAAGCTACATTTTATGGTTTAGTTGATAAGAAATACCCAGATGCATTAGAAACGTGCAACAGAGCTGTTTGTATGAGGGCAGTTTACCTTGCTTCCCTCATGTCTCTGCAGAAGCCACTCCTTTCCATTCCACTATTTTTCTGTTTTAGTTTTATTCCAGGGCCTTCGTTCTCTACAAGGCAGGATAGTAGATAAATACTTTTTTTTGTATTTTTAGTTGAACTATGAATACTAATAGCAATATTTTTTTAAATTAAATACAATGTTGAACAAACCTACTTATTTTAAACAAATAATATACCATGACAGCAAATATTAAAAAACATACCACAGTACAGGTATTAGGGTGAGAGATGTGTATACCAGGAAACGTTAGTAATAGAGTAGCTACAGAAATGAAGGAAGATGATCTAACTAGATGATAGTGACTACAAAGATCTGTATTTAATGATATAGCTGCTTTGAAGATAATTTAGCCATGTACTGATACAATATAAACTTTGAGAAATAGCTTCTAAGATAGAATCACTGACATCAAGAATAGTCCGGAAATACTCTTCGCACACAGGGCTCTCAGGAGAGCAGAGCATACAGCCCAGCCTGCTGAGAGACCTGCACAGCCTCCTTATAAGCACCCAGAAACTGAACAGGTTGAAGTGTCCAACAGCTGGAACTTGGGAATTTGGCTTAGCTAGATTGGAAGCTAGAAGTACAAGATGATTCTGCATTTGGGAAGGGACCTGGGCATTGTCAACAGCAGAACACAGAAGGCTCCTGTGTGTACTTTTTTCAAGAGACGTGCTGAGAAGGCAGGAAGCATTACTTAAAGGCACTGTCAGAAAAGAGTCCATCAAAAGCACCAGACATGACATCTTCCAGCCATGACTTCCTCAGGGTGTGATCAGATTCCTTACCAGCTCATGACATTACAATAGCCAGAAAACACTGGCACTCAGTTTTAATCCAGTATAGCGAAGTTTATTCCTACTTAACCAAGTGAACAAAGTAGCTGACAAGGTGAGGCTGAAGCGATTCCTCCAAAGCAGTCACAGGACAATGCACAGAATTTCCAATAGTGGGTGTATTTCAAGAAAGGAGAAGTAGTTGAAGTTGCAGTCCTGTGGGGATGAAAGTCAAGTTTTACCCAGACATGCTGCATTAGCCATTGCTGTTGGGGAATCTCCATTTCACAGAATCACAGAATGGTCAGGGTTGGAAAGCACCTCTGGACATCACCGTCCAACCACCCCCGCCAGAGCAGGGCAACCAGAGCAGGTTGCACAGGACGGCATCCAGGCAGGTTTTGAATGTCTCCAGAGTCAGAGACTCCACAACCTCTCTGGACACCCTGTTCCAGTGCTCTGCCACCCTCAAAGGAAAGAAGTTCCTCCTCATGTTTAGATGGAACTTCCTGTGTTCAAGTTTGTGCCCGTTACCTCTTGTCCTAT
Source organism: Ibidorhyncha struthersii (assembly GCA_013398815.1). Taxonomy (NCBI): domain Eukaryota; kingdom Metazoa; phylum Chordata; class Aves; order Charadriiformes; family Charadriidae; genus Ibidorhyncha; species Ibidorhyncha struthersii. The sequence continues at coordinate 52,121 of VZSZ01001084.1, forward strand.
CACTGGGCACCACTGAAAGAGACTGGCATCCCCCTGGCACCCTCCCTTTAAGTATGTGTAAGCAGAAACCATAGGATGATATTGTTCATATTTCACATCAGTTTGGGTGGTAACAGGTCAGTTAGCCACATGATAGCAGCAGTGACCGCTTACGTAAGCTACCAGTGAGAGGGAATGGTAAGATAAGTTACTTGACTACGTCATCATATATTAAAAATCATTTGATAAACTTTAAGAAGGTGATAGCATTCCCCCTAATGGAGGCCATAATATTCCTCCTAATGAGGCATCTTGAATATTTCTGACAGGCCCTAAATATGAGTCAACATACCAAATGAGGAATCCCACAATACTCTGGTAGGTCTGTTTACACCACCAAGTGAGACAGAAGAATAAATGAGCAACTTTGACATCTGTGTCACAGAGAAACATAAGTGCTTCAGAAGACTGTTTTCACCAGCACCAGCAGAGAACTATTGGTGCTTCTGAAGCAGAGACCTGTTGCACTCAAAGTAAAATCATACTCAGCAAGACATAATTAATATTCTCACGCCTTAAGCACAGGCATAAGCAAACTAAAATAGCACAACCAGAAAGAGCAGATAAGTACCGTGTGACATTGTTACACCACTAATCACATAACCAGCAACAAGCATTTCTAATAGAGCTAAATGTAAATAACATTAATTGCAGAGAGGCAAATAAAGAATTATGATGGAGTTGCACAAATGGGATAGAGTAACACGTGCAAGTAGTAAAATCTGCAAGGTAGCAAAGGATGTCAAACAGATAGGAAAGATATTCTGCTGGACTATTTTGGATTCACCATACAAACAGGAAAGATGCTTGGTTAAATTAGCCAATGAGACCATACTCTTATTTTAGGAAGAGAAAGATAAGATACCAGTAATGAACAAGGATGGGAAGAAAGACAATATGACATTAGCTTCTATTCGATCTTCCCTCCTTCAAAAGAGCACCTAAGCAAGATCACCTCCACCTTCAAATAAGACCATCAAGGACTTGCAGCTATCAGTGCCAAAGTGGCATCACCTCTACTGGACTGTATACTCACAGCTGAATTAGGATAGATTGTTATGGACTAACTGGATGAAATGTAATGATAACAACCAAGAGGTAGCCATTGGCAATGTGTATTGTTAATGAACATCAATTAAGTAAAGGAAGCGGTGTTTCCATGGCTGCATCTGATCTATCGGTTTTCCTAACCATTCCCACTGCAGCACTGTGATTCCCTGTGACATGTATATTCTCCACACTAGAACTGTTTTAAAGCAGAAGTATTAATTCCTGATAAAGTTTGAACTTCTTGATGAAAAACACAAACAGCAACAAAAAGCAGCAAACAGTGAGAAAGAATCGAGTGAACAAAAAGAGTTAAAGAAATAACTTATTCTGGATGGAAAAACATTCATCTTTATTTGTGCTCCAAAATGCTCCAGCAGAAGGGAAAAATACACACTTTATCGCCTAACAGATGTTAAAGTCCACAGTCAGGTTGTGACAGATCCAGATTGAAAGTACTGCTTTGTCTCAATTGGAGCACAGATTGCTTAGATTCTCTCAGAAATCCCAAGCCAATAAACTACCCAATAGACTATGAAAACACAGACTTTGTATTCTTCTCAAAGCTGCTGACAAAGATGAAAGTAAAAAAAAAAACAAAAAACACAAAATAATAGGTCTCCATTAAAACTTTTTACTTAAATAAAAAGGTTACCAGATAAAGTTCATACAATTTCTAAACGAAAGCAGAAGCATTGGGTACTGACCACTAAAGAAAGTGGTAACTGATTCATAATGTTGTCAGTGCTGTTGGGTAGAGAGAAAAAGGTTCAGACCAATTACAGGATGAGTTTTTCTAAACTGAAGCTTTCCTCATCGAAAGCCTGTGTAATATATTTAGCATGCTTGATACTTAGTGTATATTCTTTGAATAGTTGTTATTCTATAAATAGTTATATACTGAAAGAGAGATAATCAGGTGGCCAGTTTACTCTACTTTTCATTTTAATTTAGAAGTAGTTAGAATTCAACAATCTCTCATCACAACTCCACAAATTAAGTAACTTGAACATTGCAAACCCTTTCTTATCCTTCCCACATACAATAATGAGTTTCCAAATAGTCCAAAAAAAAATAAAATTAGTATTGCAAAGGAATAAAGTGAGAATTACCACTGAAAGTGGAACAAGTTTTCTTGTAAAGGATGAACCTACACTGAAATGTCCAAAACTCCCCCTTTTTTTTTTTCTCTTAACTGAATTTTATGGACTGACCTGGCCTAGCCCTGATGAGCAGTGGGACCTCAGAGAATAGCCCAAGCAGACTGCCAGACAACCTCTCACTCCAGTGAAGGAGCTGACCTGAATCCCAACACAAGGATAACTAAGACAGTGAAACTGCATCCACACACAAGGACAACTTGTGACTCTAAACTTATTAACCCACATTAAACAGACTGGAAGACCAAGGGATTTTAATATTTTTTTCTCTCTTACGAATTTTGCAAGGACAAAACACTTTTGGCCCCTTTTTAGTAAATATTTTTTCAAGGTAAAAGCATCACTAACACAGCAAACATGTCAAGTCACTGGGGTTGCCAACATCCATGCACACCTCTTATCAGGTACAGTTTGGAGGGAAACCAATAGGCAGAGATGGTTGAAGAAAGAAACCTTGTGCGCTTCAATGAATATTCATTACATCCTCTAATTTATTATCATGTTTACAGCCAAAACTGCAGAGCAAATTACATTCTACATAAGGTCCCAAGGGGGTTTTCATTTCCACAGCTTGGACTGGTACCAAAATAAAGAACATTAGAGAGAAATTGCACTGAGAGTCATTAATATTTAATGGACTACTAACAGCAGTGCTCCTCATGACAAAAATGCAGGGCAGGGGAGGGATGGAAAGGATCATTCAGAACTTGGCTCCACAAAATCCTTTTCATTAAGAAAACAATCAAAACAAACAGGTGGCTTTCTTAAAAAAAAAAAAAATAAAATAAACCAACAAAACAAAAAACACTTTTCTGATNACACAACAAAAAAATGGAAGAACCACCACCCAATATCAAGTAGAAATAAGCAGCTAAAATCCATCCCAGGAGATAACAGAAAGCACAAAGGATAAATTAACTTAGTACCGAACTAGAGCAGAATTCGAAACTGCCCTTGCAGTTCTCTCTCTAGAGAGAAAGTATCACATGGAAAAAAAACAAAATAATCAGTGGCTAGTGAGTATAAACAACTCAATAAACACAACATTTCTGGAATTTCCATTTCCTAGTACAAGAAAAGCTTCAGACTGCTACTACAATGGCATTTGGATGGAATTAAAATACAGCATCCAGCAGAACTTTTACAGCACTAACACTAGTGATTCATGTAGGATGGCAGAAGCAGTACGGTCACAGCTAAGGGGATGACAAATAAGGATACTCACACTGGTCTAGATTCATTTTTTAAACTGAAAGCAGATACAGTAGGTCATTTGCTTAAATCAGCATTTTGTACCCTTATTGCTCATTGAAGCAGGTGAGGAAGTGCTTTAACACTTGGTAGAGCGGATAGTCACGCAAGTACAGTTGCACTTTCAGATTGCAACTACAGCTCTCAGCACTGACCAAGGACCATCACCTTGGACATAAATATTGACCATCACCCCCTGGACAGCCTCCCTTTCTGTAGAAAAACTCTGTGTCTTTGCCCCTATTTCCCTTATTCTTGCACTGATATTTTAAACAACTTGATCATTCTGACTGCCTGACATGGCACAGAGACTCAGGCATGCTGGTTTGATACCTGCTAAATTCCATCTCCCAATCCATAGTTAATTTAAATGACTTTTGAGATACCTTTGCCAGTTTTCATCCACAGTTTACCTCTTCCCATCTACTCTGTAGCCCTCTGTGAAAAGAATGAGATTGGAGCTGTATGTCCTTATCTGCCTGCTGGACGTCCTTCTCCCTCTCTGACACCTTCTCCAGGAGGAAGATTCTCCCCAGTAGAACAGGCATATGGCCGGAATGACTAAGGTTTCACCCTGTAATGTTTTAGTCTAGAAACTTCCTCTGTTTCAAAGCCTTCACAAACCCAGTCCTGTTTCTCGGGCAGTTGCACAGATCTCAAAGAGTTAAAGACAGGGAACAGCACAGCAGAAGACATTCTAAATGGAGACATTTAAAAAATAATTTTTTTCTTAATCAAAAATATCTTCTAGCATGGCACAGATCAGAATTCACATCATGTTTCTGTCTTATCTTTTTAATATCTTCTGTAGGATGTAGTTTTCCAAACTGTTAGGAAGCTTTCACAGTGGGTACAGCTACTAGTGGAACTAACAAAGATAGCTACAAAATAAATACACACAGGTCACTACAAATTAAGCAATATAATCCTTGTCTTTTTTTGTCGTACATTTTCCTGATCATACAATAAAACCGTGAGTTGTATGAAAGAGCGTTAAGCACTAAGACAGTTGTTCCATTAACCTTTGTATTGAATGTCCCAGAGCATCATTATGGTATTTCGTACTTGAAGTATTCTTCTAGAAGGAATTTCATCTCACAAACCTATTTAAACTCTGACTTCTATTCAGTAAAAATAACAATAAATTCCAAAACAATGGTGGGTTTTTACATTCATATTAAAGAAGTGTGTTTTGTTTTGAAAATAATTCATTTTGAAAGAAAACAGAGCACAAAATAAAGGTTGTATCATCACTCGAAGTAATTTAGTTTTAGATTTACAAAAAACAATTGGTGGAGCCAAGAGTAAAAGTTCTATCAAGTCTCATCACTGAGGTACTAAGAGAAACAACTTTATCAGGTCCCAAAATTACTGGCTCAAGATTTTCATATTACTGTGGCCTTTTACTGAACTGCAATAATTTTTTAATCAATTTAAGGGCCATAAAGGCCCTTTACTGTGGCCACTGTTGATATGAAATAGTGTCTCAATTGGGCCTGTCCTTTTTAACCCAAGTCCCAGAAGTTAAAGAGTGATTCTTTGACCAGAGGAACTGATACAGACTGAAGTCTGAAGGGCTGCCGGCTCAGAAGCGTCACAAGAGAAAAAAAACCCCAACAGTTCTCTCCAGAAGGGCCGGGGGGGTGGGGGAGGAGGAGTGATTTTGCCAAGCAGGAATGCATTAGCATAAACAGGCAAGAGGTGACAGACAAAAATAGCTGCTTTCCTAGGCAGAGGAGACTAAACTGCCCAGGTTCCCTAGGGTTTACAGACCCCAGGCTATAGTGCTGCCTGTGTTCATTCTCAGTCAGAAGACTTTTCTGCTTTGCAAACTTTAAAAAGCACATGGTAAGGAGACAATTCAAAGATACCAGAGACTCAGACTTGTGACTCCACTAAATCATGAGCTGAAGAACAGGCGCTCACTAGAGATATTCTCCTGGAAAGAAACAGGTGGCAGTGGACAGACAGCAGGCAGCACTGGCATCAGCATTCAGCTTATGCTTCCTGCAGCCAGCCAAAAAATATGAATAAGGCAGAAAAATGAGACAATTCAAGACAGCGGATTAGACCATTCATCTTCAACCTTGTAATTATCTTTCCTTCTCAGTGTTAATTTTTGGGAAAAGGGAAGAGCTGGTGAATAAGTACACCAAGCTCCTCAGACAGCCTCCCATACTGAGACACAAAGTAACTAACTTAAATCCTCGGTAAAGATCTCTGTGAATGCAAAGTTGTGATGAAGATACATTGGACTTGGTAGAAGAGGTGTCAGTTGCAGTTAGTGGATCTGATTAGAATTGATTATTAGAGCAAGTTACAAGGAACATGACTGCTTTTAGAAATAAACTGGTTTCCTATTAAAAAAAATTATCAATGTGTCAAATTCTCAGATGATAACTGATCAGCAGCAAGTTAATATACCGAAAAATAACCAACCCTTCATAGCGAGGGTCTCATTTGCCATTCACTTTAGATACAGTGCACGAGGAATGTTTGTGTACAAGGTGATTGTTCCTGGATGAGCAATATATTCTCAGGATAGCTAGACAAATCTAGGTCAAGGTTAAGAGTTAGAAGTGTTTGGAAATGGCTATGGAATAGAGATCCTTTCCAGCTCCACACGTAGCTGTGATTGAAGACAGTCTGATGTAGTCTGACTGCTGATACAGAGAGGGACGAAATGTGATGAGGATTTCGTTTTGAATCATGGATAGATACACAAGGAAGGCTAACAATGTTCAACCCCAGTTAAGGACATGTGGAGGAGAAATGGTGATTAACATCCAAAGTCAAATCTGACAGCAGCTGTTACAGACTGGATTACACAGAAACATAACGTAATGTTACCAGGCATCTCCCTCAATCAAGCTTCTCTCCTGAACAGAGTGATCAACCCTAATACCATTGCCACGCTATTATATTGGTAGACTCATAAGCTTTCCATTCCCCCACACCATCCAAATGTACAAAACTGATGGCTCCTGGCCATTTGGAACATCAAAAGTGTAGGGACAGAGTTCAGACTTTCCTGAACATTAAAGGTCCTAAACGTTAAATCTGTTGGAAAAATCTTAACTAACATATATGTCTCAACACATGCAGCTGAGAAATCATGCAGTCTTCTCCACAGATGGCAGCAACGGACACCCCGAGCTAGCTCATCCTTTAGTATCAACATGACAATCTACATTATAATTACTATTTTTACACTACACATGCTTAAGCAAGCAAAATGATTACAGCCACATCACTCAGTTGGCAAAATCCAAAGCAGAATTTATGCAAACAAGTGTTGTCTAAGAGCGATCTTACTCCAAATTGAGGTTTTATTATTTTGTCTGGTCATATGCCAAAAAATCGGCAAGTATTTGTAAAAAAGACGAAAAATGTTCTGTAGCTAATATCATCTAAAAAGAACTTGAATAAAACATACCCAGTTTCCAAATACAAGATATCCATAGCTCACAGACATTTGTTTTACTGCCTTTTTCCCCTCTTTTGTTTTGTTTTTAACCATAAGATTACCCTTTCAATAAAATTTAAGTACACTACAAAAGCAGTATTTACTAACAGGAAATTATTTGTCCAAAGTTTCTGCTGGTAAAAGCAGTACTAAAAACATCAGAGAATAGCATTTATTATTTCTGTTTCTACCCATCTAAAACTAGTTTCAGTATTTCAGAAGATTAATTTTATCAAAAGTTGTTTTTCTTCAGTCGTCTAGGCCATGATTGGGAGAAAAAAAAAGAGATTGAAATTCTTTTATTATTTTTTTTTAAACTTTTCTAATTTGTTTTTACTTTTGAAATCACCCAGGGAAAATTCAATTATTTGTGTGATTTATTTTAGAAAAAAATGGGAGGGAAGGGGGCAACCCCCAAAAATTAATGGGCTCCATACTAGGCACTTTACAGTTTCATCTTTAAGAAACCAGTTGCTTACCAGTTTCAAGACAGTAGTTGGCCTGCATATAAAAATCAATTTAGAATCCAACTCATTTAACTTCATTAGGCTAGACAACTAAATTTTCAAAGGTACTTTAAGAAATCAATTTCTGGAAATATCTACTGCCAAAAATATGATTCACCATACCCTAAAATTAGGTGTATATAAAAAAAAATCTAGGTAGTATGAATCATTTGACAGAAGTAATCTCATTCCTGTAGAGTCAATGTAGGGAAAAGGAAGGAATGGCACCACAGCTTAGGCCAGATGCTAAACTTTAAGCTAGATACATTTAGATGGCATAAATCACACCCCATACAGTAATGATTTTGGTACTGATTGGCAGTTTCCCGCTCCAGGTCTTCTGTATCATAACAACCATGTTATACAGGCATAATATTGTACCTCTCTGGAGGGTTAAAGTAGTTCAGTCATAACCAAGGCATAGCAGGTTTGAAGTGAACCGGAGTAAATAGTTTTAATAACTGGCACTTATTTCAAAGATTTATTCCTAACTGCATTAAGAAAAAAGGCAAAAGACATTAACACATCCCCTCCCACAGGTACTTTAGAAAACCCCCTGTGATGCAGTACCAGCTGTGCTGAATACACAAATCAGTCCTTTACTGTGTGGTTACTACATAACATCACCACCAGGAACAAGAACCTCTTTGTCATAGCAATTTATCAGCTTCCAGCAGACCCCTCCTTCCCAGGACAGCAAAGCCCAGAGTCCAAACTGCTGCAAGTGCACAAGCACCTGCCTCAGCCAGGCTCTCCAGGGCAGGCTCCAGCTGAGCATCAGTTTGCCAAATGGATCCTGACAGGTTGCCAGAGGGAAGGGCGCTTACTCGCTCACTTACATGCAGCCTCTTTTCCTGCATCTGCAAAACCTGCAGCTAAGCCTAATGTCTGCAGCTGCTTGTACCTCTACTCTCACTAGTGCTCGGGCACCCAGAGGGCATCTGCCACGTCTGAACAAAACATTTAATCAGAGAAAACTCAGTTCAAGTTACTGCAAACAGAAAGGCGTTCAAAACTCATTGACTTCCAACAGATATCGGGTCCTCATTACAAAAAGGAAAAAGAACAAGAGTTAGGAGTTACATTAGTCCTCTAGCCATATCCCACACAGTCTCATTTCCTCAGAGTGAGCACCCTTGGGAGCTTATATTACCTTTACCATTATTTTTAGAGCCTACAATAACAGATATTCTTAAAACCTTAATAAAGGCTAGATCTCCCCTCAAATACAATCCTGCAAGTACTATACGCTGCCCAAAACTAAGCTCCCCCCCTTAGTTTCCCTTAATTTATTATAAGAGAACTTCTACTGCTTTCTCACTGTTACAGTTCTGAATTTTCCAGCCATTCACTATGTTCCCCAGAACAGAAAGATTATTTTTTTTAATATTGCAGTTTCCATATGCACCCCCATATTTCCTCACCAGCAGCACAACATGGGAAGAAAGCAGAAGATACTGTTGTACAGATGAAGAGGAATGAGCACAATAAATATCTGCTATTCCAATTTGTGATATTGGTATATCTTTACAGTTTGTTGAATCTTTAAGGATTTTAATGACTGGCAGGACACAGATCAGAGAAGATTTTTGTACTGGGAGCATTTAGTTAATTCAGACCATCAAAAATGTTGACCCGCTCTCACTTCCTGTGTCTCAGGAGAGCACATTTGCTGCTGATGCAGGAGGCTAAGACTCAGGCCTCCACAGCCAGCACTTCGGGATTTTTCTCTGCCTTTAACAATGCAGAAGGGAATTTCCACCAGGTTACACTGATAAGGCCAAAGGGCTCGTTTGGAAAGATGTTTCTCAGCTGCTCAACCATGGATAGGTGTAAATACGTATGACCGTAGAAAAGCATATCAAAATGTAGCATGAGTGCGTATGGCCTTTCAAACACCCTGTGAGAGAAAACCTTAAACCATACAGTTTCCAACACATTAAGAGAGGTTGTGCTATGTTTCTCAACTCAGTAGGTACAGAAAGCTACAAGAACTGGTATGATTTCACTGTTGTGCAACAAAGGTGTCAGAGAAAGTTAATATTACTTACATATGCAGGCACATCCTTACTGGAAGGTTTAAAATACATGTAACTAGAGATGTTGCCCCAAGGCATAAGTCATTTGTTTCAGTAAGGCTGAAAATTATGCTACAGCTATCTTTGTGTTCTTTATATAAAGATACACCAGTTGGTGCTTGAAAACCATACAAATGCATCCCAATATAACAAGAACTGTGTTGGGGGGGGGATTTTGTTCTACCAAGGTATTCAGAATACCATAAGAAGGAAGTGGTTTTCAGGCAGAAAATCTCCAAACTTTTTTTTTTTATATTTAAACTGGAACACAAATTAAATTCACCCATGCATTAAATACGACCACTTCCCAGAAAAAAAAAAAAAAACAACTTTAAAATATTTAGGGCACACAAGTATTCAAGATTGCAAGGAAATTCTTAAAAAATAATATATAGGTGCCATATGGAAACTATATGGAAAAACTCAAGGTGAAATAGTGAAGTTATTCAAGATCAAAATTCAATCATTCATTCACTTTCTAAAATAAAAAGCAGTATCACATACACTAAAGAACTGTTTTTAGTAATTCCAAAAAAAGAAGGCAAATAGTTTCAGAACAAATTAGTTATCAATATGAAATGAAACAGTTTAACCTTTAAAGTTTAACATCTTCCAGTGCTTTTAAGGAGGGTAAAAAAAAAAAATCACAATATTTCATATTAAAAAAAAGAACACTGAAGTAAGATTTTGTGAAAGGTCCTTTTTTATTTAAAGTAACTGTTTAGCAACACCAACAGAAATCTTTGTGTGCTAAAATGGGGTGTTCAACAGTAGCACATCTTTTTGTCATGTCTGTTCTACTTTCTAAAGTAGAAAGCACATGCACTTAAGACTACTTTGAAGGCATTGGTCCGGTATAAGCTCAGAAGGACAAATGCTTTAGCACCATTCCCCTCATAACAGAGGTTCCCTGTAAATAAAAAAAATTCATTCAATGTTCTACTTCAATTTAGAATGTGCTTTTGCAGTCTCTGCTTGCACTGCCTCCAGCCTCACCCACAGGCATAATACCCTCTTTACTTCCTCATTTTCCCTTTTTAACTATTACGAGCCTCTCTCACATACAGAAATGTAATCTTTGCACTTGGCCACCACCTGTCAGTATTAATATCCCAATGTCTCTTCAATTCATCAATTCTCCTTCCCATTAGAAGAAAAAAAGGGGAAAAAAAATGCAACAAAAACCAACTCTCATCTGCGAGCCCCCTCCCTGCTGCATAATACCTTCTGCTTCCTTCTCCCCCATCAGTTTAATAAAGTTTATTGCCAGAGTAACACCACATTGCTCTACCCTCTGAACTATTCTGGGGAACAGGTCTTGTATGAAAAATACCTTACACAGCATTTTACACTAACTTTACGTGTCCCTGCTTAGCTTGCAAGAATTTATGGAAATACTGCACAATAGTGTGGCTGCCAAAGTAGAAGTATTCTTTAAAAGAAAAAAAAAAAAAGATTATTCCATTTGATTCCCTCCCCCTAAAGGCTTTTGATTCCCAAGCAGTCTCACTTCCACAGGATTACTACATAGATGCAGAGTAGCTGCTTCCTTAACTTTGCTAGCTCAGCTGGTTTTATGACTTTTTCTGGTGCTGATACCTTAACATAATAGCAACCATCAGGGATTATCCACCTGCAAATTATATGTAAACCCAGCTCTATTTTCACTCAAAGATTAGAAGCAGATGGGCTTGGGGGATTATTCTACCCGTTAACCAGAGTATTAGAGAAAGCAAACAATTGACATCTTAAATTTACCTATGTAAGCAAGGCTGATATTAAGGTTCTCCACTATGGTTTAATAGCAGTGTATCATTGTTAAAAAGATTCAAAACATATACTTAGGGAGGACAAACAATTGCCAGTATTTTTCCTTCAAAGTTACAGCCATATATCTAACTAAGAGGGAAGTAGTCAATTAAAATTGTACGAAAGAAACACTGAAAAAGAACAGGGAAAATGTTGTGGAACAAAAGGAAACATACACTGCAATTCAGCGATAAGGAATTTACAGTAAAAAGAAAACAGAAGTGAAAAATCAGATCATTTGCACTTAAAAATATTAAATAAATCCAAAGCATTTCACAGCTTTTAGAAAAACACCTTCCATCCCCACATTACAAAACCAGATGTCGAGTGATCACTAGGTCAAGCACTCCAAGTCAGACGGAGACACTATTAAGGTTGCGTGTTCAAATGTAACTCGCTCCCAGTGATCACTGCCTTTGTTGGTACAGGAGCCAGTGACCTACATCTTTGGCACCAAAAGCTATGCCTGAACTGGTAAGTTGTGCTGCCAAGTAGGAGCTACAGCCCAGCGAGAGCAACTCAGCTTCTGGGATGGTACATGTGCTGAAAATGTACTTCTGATAAAACCCGGTCTGATCCCATGAACTGAGCACTCATTCAGGGCTGGAAACACACTCACCTTGGGGCAGGCTTATCTAAAAGTCAAGTTTTGCACTCTATGATTAGTCTATGAGATAAGCCAAAGCAAGGCAAATGATCAATATGAAAAACACACTCCTGATGTAAATCAGCTCACGAGCGTAAACACATCCCTTGCAGTAAGTAGGTACACAGGTTCCGACTGACACATAGCCAGCTTATACAGGGCAAGAAGGCAGAGCATCACGAAACTGACCATTTCCAGAGCTACTAGCTTGCATATGCAAGTTACTGGAAGTATCTCACTTTTCTCGTCCACTGTGGAATATCAAATTACACACGTATAGTCTGTTTTAGGAATAAATAAATCTGACTCAGCCATGCCAATACATGTAGTGACCTTCTCCATTGTGAAACTACCTTAATAAGGTTAGTTTTGCATGTCTTTTTCCCCCATGGAAAGATCTCATCAAGTCAACAATATGACCAGGAAACTTTTTACTAGCTACATCTTTTTTCTAGAAACTTATGTCCCAGTTTTCCATTCTAGACTTCTTCATAACACACCTTGAAGTCCATTATTCCATTTTCAAGAAGATACCTGCACTATTCAGTGCACACAGCCCTATGGCTTATCAGTGAATGCCACAGATTAGTCTTCCAAATTTTTCACTCGTTACATCTCACAAAAGCTGGAATTTTACATTTATACAGAGATGACCTTCAGCATTACTGGGGCCACTAACATAATCTCTGATTTTACAAACATACAGTCTCTTCTTTCTCCTCTCCCCTTTTCCCCATGCTTCCTCCATTGCTTCTTACTTTTCCTCATTCAGAAAGCAATATCACACAGACTACAAGGCTGTTGAAATTCAAATGAAAAGCATAAGGAAAGAGGATCAATGAAAAGATCCGATCCTCAAAGCCATCCAAAAAAAAGGGAGGAAATTCTCAACATTTCTGTTGTTGATTATTACGTTCAAAGAGGCAAATGAGAAATTATCTACGTCAAAGGAAAAGGTTATATTGAAGAAGCAATAGAAAAGGTGGAGAAGAACATGAGCAACAACTTAGATGAATGAATCTGAATTTGTTTTCTCTGGTTGCACTGAACCTGGTGTTATTTATAGAAACCAGGAGCACAGCAGTTGCAATGCAATGACTAGAATAATGCCTGGCAATAATGATATTAAAGCCATGTTGTTCTAATTATTCTCAGTGTGTAATCTGGTTCTCTCCTCAGTCTTGCTGTCTAAAAGCAGCTGGGCTTCCTTCATTCCAGCAGAGTAGAGCATGAAGACAGAATTCACCTTTCATTCCTCTTTCTCATTCACTGGGTCACTGAACAGGAGGATACCTTCGGGTACAAAAGGAGGAAGGAAGTCACGAGGCAGGTACTTTGCCTCTTGAGAGTCTAAAAAACAGTTTTGAAGTGCTACCTCCAGCATTGTGTTACAATAAACACAGCAATGATACACAGCAAAAGCTTAGCAAAGAAGTAAGACAGCTTCACTAGTGAACGGAGAAGACTGAAGTCACCAAGGCAAGCAAACTGACACATTAATGGATTTAACAAAATATTCTGTGACAGAGCACTCTTACAGATTCAAAACAGTTCAATACACAGAAGACAAAACACAGGATATCAGGATGCCTGTCTCTAACTTCCAAGCTTTGATCAAAGCTTCTTCTCCCAGAAATATATAAATGGATATGCGTTTTGTAATGGATTCTCTTCTACCTAATATGTTATACATCCATCAAGTTTTTCTTCAGTCTTGGTTTGCTTTTACATCCATCCCATTCATTTTCATAAAAAGTCTATTAAACTCGTACCTTTGATCTCTCTATTCTTTTAAATTCCATTAATACCAGTGATGACCAACTGAAAGACTCTGAAGTAGAAACATGCAGATACAGGAAGGAATGTTTAAGCAAAATTGGAATGGTTCCTATTTTAAAGAGGTAATTGAAACAAAGTTGAACCACAGTCTTCAGAATCCAACTCTGACTATAGCCTAGTGACAGCAAAAGTCCACGAAACCACAAGGAGAAAACAGCGATCCATTCCTTTCTCCACTTTTCCCATAAAGCAAGACAAGCCGGGGTGGGGGGGTAGGAGCGGAACATAGCCAAAACCCACAAACAGGAAACACAAATGTTTGAGGAGCTGCACTTCTTTCATTGATGTTTTTGGTGGGAATGGAACACAGCAAAAATATATGGAAAAAAAATCAGGGGAAGGTGATGGAACAAGAGCTTCCTACGGCTATTGTTGGCACACAAGTCAATGCTATGCTTAGCTTGTTGTTTATGGTGCAAGATACATCTGATTTTAACAAGGAAAGTATATGTAATTCCAACTAGTTATATCATGAATAGAAAGGGATTTGGTGAAAACACTAAGGAAGTATAAAGGTCCGTAAAGAGAACTCCTTACTTCAAAAAATGGCTTGCGTGTATTACAGTGTAAACCACCACATCCAAGCCTGTGTGAAGGCTGCACTTATTTTACCATTACAACTTTCCTCTAAAAACGTACACAAGACTTTCCAATTCATACATTAGTTTGCACTACTAGCCCTCCACACAACAACAATTTCAAATAAAATCTATAGAAGCTTAAAAAATAGAAGAGTCTAGAGGTCCTGAGCTGAGCACCTCGGCTGGACTTGCAAGCTTTCAGTAATTTCATTCTCTGAAGTTAACTTCTCCATTAATACAAATATTTGCAGTGAAATGCATTTTTTTACTAAATTCAGCATATATTCCCTGCATCTACTACCAATAAATCCCCAGTTTATCACTTAACTCTACAGTGGCACTTGGTTCTGCCAAAAGAATATTTGGGCTACATCCTCTCCCAGAAATAGAAAGCATAAGGAACACACATTAAATAATTTACACACTATCACAAGCAGGTAAATACAGAATATGAAGAAGCCATACAGCCTCCCATGCTTGCCTAATATAACAGTTTGTTCAAGACAATAACAACTGTTACACAGCAGTATGGATCCATTTCTATTCCAATTTGATACAATTATTTAAGTGGCTTAAGTATTTCTGAAAGTATTGCCTTCAGCTTCCAGGCTACTGCAGAGGCCCACACAGGTGCTTATCATCTTAGGCACCTCTAAAAAAGCAGGCAGTTTTAATTGTTATAAAGCAGTGATGGCATTTCAAGGTAGTACATGTATCCTCTTCAAATAAGCAGGATACATTTAGTAAGTAACTGCAGCTCCCCTGGCATGAGTTGCTCCCAGCTGGTTGTCCATGGAACTCTCCCTTGCAAACTAACTTCAAGCATTACTCTAGAAAATAATTTTTAAAAAAATCTGAGCAATCAAGGTCACCATAAATCCATTTGGTAGTCGATAGATTCAGTTGGGTCCACTGTTTTGTACATTGATCAGTTTCAGATCACAGTTGTGTTTAGGAAAGTGTTTCAGATAGGATGACTTAGTAGCACACAAAAATAGCTATCAAACCACACAGCTGTAAATACACAATTCTAGTATCTGAGCTTAATATAAGCCTAATATTTTAAGCAAACAAATTGAAAAAGACTTGGAAGGATTATTGACTGATGCCAATTCTTGAGCTGAACCCATCTTCCCTGAAGAACAGCTGGAGCAGAAGTTGACTATGGAAGAGATGCCGTTCTCACATCCAGCACTAATATCTATGAATATCATCTGGAACACCACATTAGTATTACTAACACTAAATAAGTACCATGACCTTCAAATTGCAGCTGCTGCAAAGGGTTCCCCCCATATCAGGTAGCTGCAGAAACTTCCCATCATGTACCACCTCATGGTTTCCCAACTGAAGAGGTTGGGGGGTCTCTGAAGTCTGAATGGGAAGCAAAGATACTTCTTAGTACTCGTGACAAGTACAAATCATCATCCTGACACAAACTGTAATTGATTCCACTAAAATTTTCTGGCCAGGGTCATGGAGAAATTGGAATTTCATCCTACTGCTACTCTTGTGTACATACTTTCTAACTTTCCTTTCGGGTTAGGTACCAGGATAACACAGAGTAACAGGAAAAAGTCCAGAAGAATTTTGATTCTATAATGACTATTGTCTAACATTAATGTCTCAACTAAATTATCATAAACATAACTAAAGAGACTCACATTGGTTTTCATCAAAGTTGATACAGAAAATGACAGCATGCCAGATAAATGGCTGTTCTATTAGTTAAAAAACTTTTTAGAGTTCATCTTATAATTTGGTTCAGAGTTAAACCAAGTACGATTAAGGAAAAACACACAGAGGGCACATGGCACCACACGTGAGCTAGTGAATCTTAAGTTTCACATCCCAGTTCCATGAAAGTTAAAGAAACATTTAAAAAAAAAACAGATAACTACATTCCTATGTGATCTTTGCTTCTTAAGCTGTGGCATTGCCTTCACCTAACTCATATATGGACTGTAAAATAATTTATTAAATGTAAATAGTATTTGCTTTTATTTGTGTTAATCTCTACGCTAATTTTTTTTTATTCATACAATCATATGCAGAAAATATTCAACTACTCACTACAATGAGCAAAAAAAAAAATTTCCAAAATCTGAAATTACTGTATACATTATTACATCTTTCACAATGATCAATACAGAGCATTTACTCATTGACAGACAGCAAACAAGTTTCAGGACACAATTCTGTAACTGTTAGTCTACAGAAGAGATCTAGATATAAGTAAAAAGATGTTGAAAGTTGACAGGATTTACAGACAGTTCTCTTTATTAAAGCATTCAGTGGAAAGAATGTGTTTCTCTAGCACATTTAGGTACAGTAAACAAAAATATTGGGGGGATAAAGTGCCTGTGGAGAGATGCTTTTATAAATGATATTTTACCCGCCTAATTTCATCAAGACTTTTACAAAGTAAAAGTACAAAGAATTAGTATCTTAGTAGGAAAAATAAAAATCAATAAAAATTTAGTGACAGATAACTGGAGCAGGGGAACAACAGTGAAACAATTAGCACGAAAACACACACTGGAAAGTTCAATGAATTACTTTTCCTTAACAATTACCCATACTGTTCAAGAAGCTGAACCCTAATCAGACATATGCTGTAATCAGGTATGCAGAGGGTCGATTAGTTAGAAACACTAATTTGCTACAGTGCAACAGTTAACACTGAGTGTTACTGTGAACATCTCTAATTGTGGTAAACCCTGACATAAATACTTTCATCAGCTAAAATGTATTTTAAAAGTTAGCATATAAGTGTCACATGTTATATTATTTATTTTCGTAATGAGAAACACTACAATGTAAGCTCATGTGCTACTGAGTTCTGTAATCGTGCAGCACCAGTAAACAGTGACGCTTGCTTGCTTTGCTGTGTGCCCAAGAACTGAAGTATTTTGGAACTGCATTTTCTAAACATGTTATTAGGGAGCTACACAGATTTTCCATTTTTAGATACCTCAAGGCTGTACATGTAAATTGCCCAATAACGATTTTCTTCACAGAAAACAAAGTAACAAAAAATCTCATCTTCCTATTTCATCAGACCTCCTTTAGTACTCTCATCTTTTGTGTTCCCTCTGAATTTCCCAGTCCTGCCCAGCCGTGGGTAAAATAGAGTGAAAATCCCTTCTAAACAGTCATAGGAAAAGAAAACACTTGACAGTTACAGCAGAAAACTAACACATCAGGAAAGAATGAGAAAGTGTTATAGCAATCCTGCATAGAATTCCTTTCTATATAAGGCAATTTTGTTTTGCAGTGTACGTTCGTGTTCTTCCTAAGTTCAGGGTTTTTTCTTTAGTTGGCACCTATGTGTGTGGTTTAAACTTATTTCCATAGTACTGTACTACTGAGACTGGCAATATCAATGTATAAAAGCACCACAGACTGCCATCCTTAATGTGTCATAGGTATATGTTAATTATTGGACACAAAAAAGGAAGACATCGCACCCATGGTTATCAAAAAAGTCACACTTGAGAATAAACTGTAGCTTGCCATTATAACGTTTGGCATGCAAATATCAATGCATCCTAAAAATAAAAAGCGTAAGTTACCAAAATATTTCAAATGAATTGAACAATTAGCACATCTCTACTAAGATTATTACATCATCTTTATGACTTTTCTTTGGGCAAGTAAAGAAAAATAATTGGAGAAGAGGGGAGATCAAAGATGTCCGTTATTCTCATGAAAGTGATTGTCTTCTTGCAAATATAATCAATTCTGATGACTTTTTCTTGAAGCTGCTTAGTGTTTTCCCTCTATGTAGTTTGTGCCCAGTGCTAAAAACAAAGTAAGACTAAATAAAACTTGTTCCTATCCAAAAATCTACTAGCACAATCAGCAGTCTTAACAGAGAAGTGTATCATATTTTTCCATCCCAGCACTGAACTAATTAGCTCAGTTCTGGAGAGCCTTTCCAGGACAACACGTAAATAAACCAGGTGAATTCAGAAGCTTGATCTACTATTGCTTTTGCAGATCAGGTTCTACAAAAAGAGCAAAGAATTCAAGATTCAGGACTTTAGCCTTTTCAGCACAACTAACTTTTATCCAAAGAGAAAGAAGGAAAAAAATCCCAAGAGACATTGAAAATACTTTCTCTTAAAGAATCCCAAGTATACAGATATACGCAAACAGATGTAACAGCCACCCTACCCATAAGTAAAACCAAATCTGCCATTGGCAAAAGAACCCCATGGTATTAAATAACTGGCTGAAAACATACTGCTAACACTGGAAAGCAAATAAATAAGTATTCTCACATTTCATATTCAAGAAGATGTTATCACATATTTATACTGCTGACACAGTCCATTTTCAGTCATTTCAACACCTATAATGTACACAGCTGAAATGCATAGAATTCCTCAGTGAATAGTTACCCAGTACCCTGAAGACTGCAGTCCTAGCAAACAACTAGTACACACTCCTGTTGTGTGCTAAATTCATTATGCAGAATAACAGAGCAAAATATTGCTTTAATTCTGTTGCCTTAGGCTGATCATATCATAAACCGTAAGGGCTGTGTCACCAATGCCTGAAACAGAATTGAAGCCATAATTTATGCATATTTTAAGACAGCAAAAGTAACGCATTTCAGAAGCCTGTCTTTTCACTTTATAATCTTTTAGAGAACACTGCTGTTCCAAGATATCCCAGTACATTCTCTTTAGTATGTTTTGTATGTTTTCTTCAGCATTCTATGTACAAGATGGTCCTTTTTGTCAGGTCATGAAACAACAGTTACCAAATACAGGCCAGCCAAATGACAGTAGAGAAAATCATATATGCAACCCAGGCAATCACAACCAAACTACTGATGTGCAGGATGTGACTGCTGACCTTACTTGAGAGTGGCAGGGCCTTTAGGCTGAAGCAGAGGTGGGCTGCAGAGCTGAAGGTGTCCCATGACCAAACAGGGAAAATAAGCCAGTGGTCTCACATTCTTACTAAACACAGCACCCTGACCAAAAGAAATTTCCGATAAAAGGTTAATGTCACACTTTCCTGTCTTTGCGAGGAAATTATAACATTGCCTCCCTCATATACTTTTCCTCCCTGAGGAATTTTAATGATAACTAATACTGGCTCTATGAAGAAAATACCTTCCTAAATCCAATGGTCAGCACTTGGCACACATTTAAAAAACACAAAAATTGGTATACCAAAGTTTGCTCATAATCCTATCATCATTACAAAATCAGTGCATTTGAGGACAAAGTTTTTCTTTAAAGAAATGCACTTTCTTCAATCAAATTCTGTTGCAGTTTCTTGTGTTTCAATATCAAAGCTATTTCATCTTCTTGTAGTGCTCTTAGTGATTGCTTGAAAAGCCCTCAAAAACAAACAAAGCCACACCACACAGAATGGAAAAAAACCCCACACATATAAATCTCTTGATTTTTTCTAGTTCTTCAGTTTCAAGAATTGGCTTCGTCTCGGGGGGGGGACGGGGAAGGACGGACAAAATACTTCTTTCCTACGAATTTTCTTGATTTTTTTTGTTTGTTTTTAGGAAAAGCTTCAGAGAGAAGAAAACATAAGATTCTCAATTTTTTTTCTGTTTCAACAGAAAATAAAATTAATTTCATCATACGAGTTGCTTGAAAATGCTATTTTTTCCACTCTCCTCATTAAATAAGCATGTTACCCCTACTTGTCCAAAAGCAGAAATCAGTACATCCAGATGACATAGTCTATATTATTTGTTTTATTTTTCTTCATCTTGTAGTATCTTATGATCCCTTATGAGCTCAGTCTTCTTGTTATCTTTATTCTTCCCTATTTAAGAGGCTTATCACGATTCCCCCATAACAGGCTTGACGACGTACCCCCAAAGTCAATGGAAGATTTTCCACTAAGACCACAGAAAAATCCAGCTTTTTTTGTTGCTTTCCAACTTTTTCTCCCTAGCTCCCTCTCTGTTCTTTCATCTCTGAAATGAAGAAAAACAACAAACAAAACCCCAAGCAAATACTGTATATATCCTCAGCTGAAACAGCAACAGCATATTCCTAGTACATTCTCAATTCCTTTCTTATTAAAAGGCTATTGTCAAGTAGCATTTTTTAAAATGTTTTTGACCACAGCTGAGGACTAAGCAGATATTTTCAGTAAGCCAATAACAATGAAGCCCTAGACTATGTGAGAGAATAGCAGCATTTCATTTAGAACCCATCAGTGGGTTTGACCGTTTCAAAATGCTCTTTCTAAAGTTCATTACCTTGCACTTCTCTATATTGGGTTAGCTTTGTAACAAGTTCATAAAGCTCTTTAAAAGGCACTTTGAAATAAAAAAAAAAAAACAAAAAACAAACTATCAATTTTGTAATTCTTCAAATCTTTGCCACCTCAGATGTCTTTTGACACTGTTGTCCTTTCTTCCATTTTCCTCATTCAGAATTGTCGTGGTTTGGGCCAGACTGGCCACTGAGGTGGAACAACAGATGATCTCCCCCACCTCTCTTTCCAAGGAGAGGAGGGACAGAGTGAGACTTATGGGTTTAGAAGGAACTAAAATACTTTAATGAAAATATTAACAATAAAATAATAAAAGGAAATAATGAAACATATACAAAACTGTATCAAGGTCCCAGGATGACAGTCACGTCACCAGCAGGCACTGGAGAAGTCCCAGACTGGACTCAGTGATGGGCAGGAACTGGATTCCAGATCTGGATTCAGGAATGCACAGATCGGGATCAAAGACAGATGAACAGAGTCCTCCTCGGATGCTGGCCAGTGAAGAAAAAGAGAGCTGACCCTTTGATCCCTTAGCTTTTATATTGAGCGTGAGGCAGATGGGATGGAATACCCTGTGGGTCAGTTTTGGGTCACCTGTCCTGTCTGCTCCTCCCCGCAGGTGGGACCCCTCTACGCTTTTCCACTGCTGAACCTCCAATGCGGCAAATAACCAAGTTAGGTGGCCTTGGGTGTTATAGCAATAAGTATAAGCAAGAGCCTCTCTGCATACCATGCCTTAGCATAAATTACAGCTAATTAGGTCTTATCATTCTGAGACAGAACAGTGTCTCCATAATATGCTGCTAATTTCAGAGTTATAGGGAGTTTAGTTAGGTAGAAGAGGCCTAGCTGCAAAGTAAAATTACTGAACAGATAATGGGTCCTGTTTCACCTCAAACCAGGACAAGAATAATCTTAATGAAAAAATATGGAGTTTGGTTTTGCTTTCTTGGTTTTGTTATTTTTTACTGAAAACAAAAGTTTCAGTTTTCAATTTGCTTCCTATTCTCAAACATTTAGAAGTGAGAAAAATAATTAGAAATAACAACTCCTAATAAGCATTATTCAACAGCATGCTTCACTATATTATACAACTCTGAGACAAGATACTGCCAGGAGCTCTTTTTTTCTTATGGAAAACTGAAAAATTCCAAACATTATGTGTCTCACTCAGCTTCTAATCAACAATCTTATCCTTCAATATGCGAGTAATTCACTTCCCCTAATGAGCCTTTATAGAAATCACACTGATAGAAAGTTTAGTCCAAAGCATAACCCCCAATTCTGTCTTTAGTGTACTGACTATACTGTACTATCCCTTCTGGATGAAGGGATAGAGTGTACCATCAGCAAGTTTGCTGATGACACTAAACTGGGAGGAGTGGCTGATATGCCAGAAGGATGTGCTGCCTTACAGCGTGACCTGGATAGGCTGGAGAGTTGGGCAGAGAGGAACTTAATGAAATTCAACAAGGGTAAATGTAGGGTACTGCATCTGGGGAGGAATAACCCCATGCATCAGTACAGGTTGGGGGCCGACCTCCTGGAGAGCAGCTCTGTGGAAAGGGACCTGGGAGTCCTGGTGGACAACAGGATGACCATGAGCCAGCAATGTGCCCTGGCGGCCAAGAGGGCCAATGGCATCCTGGGGTGCATCAAAAGGAGTGTGGCCAGCAGGTCGAGGGAGGTCATCCTGCCCCTCTACTCTGCCCTGGTGAGGCCGCATCTGGAATACTGCGTCCAGTTCTGGGCTCCCCAGTTCAAGAAGGACAGGGATCTGCTGGAGAGGGTCCAGCAAAGGGCTACAAAGATGATTAGGGGATTGGAACATCTTTCATATGAGGAGAGGCTGAGGGNGATAGGACGAGGGGTAATGGGCACAAACTTGAACACAGGAAGTTCCATCTTAACATGAGGAGGAACTTCTTTACTTTGAGGGTGGTGGAGCACTGGAACAGGCTGCCCAGAGAGGTTGTGGAGTCTCCCACTCTGGAGACATTCAAAACCCACCTGGACGCTGTCGGGTGCAACCTGTTGTAGGTGACCCTACTCTGGCGGGGGGGTTGGACTAGATGATCTCCAGAGGTCCCTTCCAACCCTGACTATTCTGTGATTCTGTGACTCTGACAGAAATATTATAATGGGCTTGCTGAAATATTTTTCTTATTACAAACCACACTGGTTGATTTGGATAATGTTGAATTAATGCAACAGCTTCTTTACGTTCCCCAAAGGTTTACAAAAGGTGACAGTGGTCAGCAAATGTAACAGTGAGCTCTGAGTAACAAAGAAATTTGCTTTTCTGTTTTACTAAAGGAAACTTCTACAAACTTTGCTGACCTTAAGTGCACAAATTCAGCTGTACGCAGAAGTCATCTTTTAATATTTAGAGATAAGGGATCACACCAACAAAAAAAAAACCCAAAACATTAAGGAATAGAAAAGAGCAAGGACTGAAATCTTTACAAAAGTAAGAACAGAAAATAGTATGAAATTGTCTACAGAAGCTTTAACAATACTTTCAACACTAACACCTCAAAAACTTTGTAAATCCGTGGACTAAAGCAATCTAGAGGTGGCTAACCTAGATCATACAAATACCTGACAAAAAACAATGAGTTCGTGTATGATGGACAAGACTGATGCCACAGCAGTTCTTGCTCCAAGATTTGTTTGAGCAACAAGGTACAAGTTCTTCAGCATATTGAAGGAATAGACATCGGTCTAATAAAGTGTCCTGGTTTGAGGTAAAACAGGACCCATTTTCTGGTCAGTAACTTCACTTTGCAGCTAAGCCTCTTCTAACTTTCTGAAATTAACAGCATATTTTGCAGAAAATCTTCGTTCTCAGAGTGATAAGACCTATGTTTATAGTTGATGCGAAGGAACAGTATGCAGAGAGGCTCTTGCTTATACTTACTACTATAACACCCAAGGCCACCTAACTTGGTTACTTGTCCCATTGGAGGTTCAGCAGTGGAAAAGAGTAGAGGGGTCTCACCTGTGGGAAGGAGCAGACAGGACAGGTGACCCAAAACTGACCCACAGGGTATTCCATCCCATCTGCCTCATGCTCAGTATAAAAGCCGAGGGATCAAAGGGTCACCCTCTTTCTTCACTGGCCAGCATCCGAGGAGGACTTTGTTCATCTATCTTTGATCCCAATGCCGAATCCAGATCTGGAATCCAGTTCCTGCCCATCACTGAGTCCAGTCTGGGACTTCTCCAGTGCCTGCTGGTGACGTGACCGTCATCTTGGGAGCTTGATACAGTTTTGTATATATTTCATTACTTCCTTTTTACTTGATTATTAACATTTTCATTAAGGTATTTTAGTTCCTTCTAAACTAATAAGTCTTTTTCTCTCCCTACCCCCCTCTCCCTGGAGAGGGCATCTGTTGTTCCACCTCAGTGGCCAGTCCGGCCCAAAACACAACATAAAGCAATACCTTTGCAACATCTGGTTAGGATATACAATGCCACAAACACAGATGCTCTTTTGAGGTTCATGTAGCTTTATCTAAATTGATCGAAACTTATATGGACTTCTGCAATTTGAATTTTAAACACAATGAAACAGAATCCTATGGAGTGAGTCAGCATCATGCCTACATTAGGCTCACTTAGGTCTTGATCAGAAGAAAGCCGTGCAAACGCACTTAGACATGCACACACAGTCCTCAAGTGGGATTAAATTGACTATATACAAAAGAAAAATTCATTCTCGAAGTGTCAGGAGGAAAATGGCAGAAGTGAAGCTTTTATATTAATTTTGTGATGCCTAGAGGCAGGAAAAGAAAATTTCAATACGCTCTCTGACCTCCTACAATTTCAGACACAATTACATTTGAGAGATATTAGATAAACTTTGGTAAACTATTCAGATTGTTGGAGAAAGGAAAACACAAAGGTACAGTCATCTCCGCAAGAGGCCACCTGTGAGATATGTGGCACAATGTTCAGGTTAGGGTCCTTGCACTGCCTAATGGAGGCCAGGATTTCATCTGCCAAATTGCTCTGCAGGAGGCAAAACAGGGACCTGAATCTGAAGCTCCCATACTCTACAGCAATACCCTAATCCCACATGGAGAGCAAGAGAAAGGCACAAATATTTCATGGCAAGCTTTGGCTTTGTTCTAAATTGCCGTGTCTTAGATTTTCTGTTGGTCAGCTCTACGAAATACCAGCATTCAGTTATCTACACAAAAGCACAGATTTGATTCTTTGTTAAGGTACGAATGCTAATGTATGTAGGGAAGTAACATGCTGCATATGGGGGCGTGTACTGGAACAAGTACAAGAAAATTATAGTACATTGTAAATGAAAAAGAAAAATTGCCTTTAAGGTGACAGGCTATCCTTCAAGAAAAGTGAAATAATTTGTGCCTGCTGAGGTACTGTAAGGCTCATATTTTAGCAGACAAAGTTCTTCTAGATAACATAGCTGAGGCTCTGCAGGAAGGGTCTATTAATCCTTTGTATACTTCACTATTGTTTATTGAGGAAAAGAAGGTGACATAAAACTTTAATGCCATTTTCTTACTCAAAAATTTGAGGGGCTCTACTGATCAGATACAGCATTTAAAGACTGGAAGAACAGATGGCTGACAGATAGTGAATAATTTTTACATCAAGCAAGCCTTCACTGTTTGATACAAACTATGCAGAAGGAAGATGCTCCTTTTAAAGCATCCCACTGGGCAGATAAGAGTGAAGTATCAGAGACAATTAAACAAATGAGCTCTCTATTAGCATCCAAAAAAGTTATGTCTACTCCACCACTAGCCATAAAGACTGAGCTTGAAAGTATATATTGCCAAATACAAAAGGCAGATTTCCATCTCTGAACTCTGTTCATCAAACAGAACAACACAGGCAAGCAGTAACTGGTGAAAACAGACCTCATTATCTCCTCTTCTTTGAAAAACCCACTTGTTTAGATGTGTTCATATCCTTATAGGTGGACAGGCTAAAGGAGGTCACGCATCTGGCCCAAACTAGGCAAGTCTCTATTCTCAGATTAAGGAATGATGTTTTTGCTCCAGTTCTCCACACAACTAAAGGTCTGAGAATGTTATGGGATTCCCATTAGCCACAGAAGTTGCAATGCTGCGCTTACATCAGCTTTCATGAGTTGTACGTAAGTACTGGAGCTTAAGGATAAAAATATTGTGCAAGATGACTATTGTTAATATTCCTCCTCCAAAAATTATCACTATGTCCTTCTCCAAAACTTTTTAAGTCTTCACAGTAGCATCAGCCCTGCCCCTTTGCGTAGCAGAATAAACATTCAGAATGAAACAACTATTCTTCTGCACAAAGCATCATCAGCTTTCATATCCGTTGCTATCAAAAAAAAAGACACCCATAAAATCTTGTCTCTACATTGGTCTCTGTTCATTACTTTTGGAAGTGTTTGGAAAAAGCCAGCCATTCATAAGTGGCTTATTTTGCTTAAAGTAGACCGGCATTTTCTTCAAACAAAACACTTTGAGCTCCCTATCTGGTGCCTTCCAAAACCTGTAGATGCTATGGGGCCTTTCTACTAGGACACTGATATGACGCAGCCTGTTCTTCAGCAGTCTGAATCCAGATCTATCTTCATCATAAGATGTGCAGGTGGCTGCAAATTTTAGAAGCAACCAAGTGAGCCATTTTTGAATACTTTCCAATTTTCCAGAAAGTCACACTGCAGTAGATACTGCACTAGCAGCAGTAACTCAAGGTACTTGAGGTAACTCAAGATTTAAAAGCAATTACTGCCGGAACACCCTCTCTCTCTGCCACATGTAGAAGAAGACCTGCTGAGAGTTATTCCGAGTATTTAACTATGGAAACCATATTCTTGCAGTGAGCAGAAATGGATGTGTTGACTACAGCCCTGGATGACAGGAAAGCAGTTTTCTTTGCCGAGATGAGAAATTCACTTAATAATCATTCTGCTCTACTGAGTGTCTGGCCTTACAGTAACTCTGCGGTGCCCAGTGTACTAGATAGAGTTTTTAAAAGTAAATATATACATATATATAAAGTTGTACAAGCTTTGCAGTCTCCAATTAAAATTAAAAAAAAAAAAAACACACCAAAACACCCATATACTTCTTCCTAAAATTTAAAACTAGTTAGACCTTAAGAAGAACAATTTATTCACAATGCAATAGCAGCAGAATATTTTTAAACAGAGGCTATTTTACATCAATTTTACATTCACTGTGTTCCTGGTTGTTCAAGGACTAAATATCATACAACTGTTTGTGTTTCTCAGAGGAAACAATTTGAGATTGTAACTAGCCATTGGGAAGCAGCAGAAGACGAAGATACAGCAAGTGACCAGTCTATTTTACTTCCCACACAGTCATACAAATTTACTATGACAAAGCCAAGGAAACAGGTTTGAATGATTCACCGAGATTCTTTTTCTGCAAGGCAAATCTCTCCACGCTATTGTTGCTTCAGCAAAACATGGGAGGGAAACAAAGACAAATAAATGTATAATAACCATTCAGGCAAAATATGCCAGACAGTGACAAATAACTGAGTAAATACAAATTGGACAGCTTTTGTTGCTGGCAGAAACTTGAAAGCATTTTTGTTTTTGAACAGGGAACCAGTGGCAGCACTGTGGGAATACAAGATTTAACTAGCATGGGGGGAGGGGGGCAGGTTTAGGCTGTGTCAGTCGGTGTTTGGGTTTGTTACACTCATCACTTCCCTTGACCTCCAGTGTATTTATTTGATCTGCAAAAGAGGATCAAACAAAGCATTGCCAAAAGGGAAATTATGGCTGTCTGAGCTCTTAACCTATTGTAAAAACCTCTCCTTCGAAGCCAAGCTATGAATACACATACAGCACTTCTGCAGCAGTGATAAAAGATTCCTGGTGCATCATGGAGATGAAAAATGATTCTCAGTTGAGAGGAAAATTGCCAGAGGTGTCAGAAGACATGCTGCAGTGACGTAAACAGTGACACAGACATTAATTTCAATAATCCGACAGTGGAACGGTGCATACCTGAGCTGCCTCATTCTTTATTATCTTCCTTATTTCACAACAAGATTTTGCCCTTTGGGCTCTTCAAAAGCCATATCTCCATCTTTCCCTAAGCTCCCCTCCCCCAAAGGAGGGCACCTAGACATTTCAGTCCAGCAGGGAGCTTTTCATTAATTATACTAAATAGAGTGATGATCTGGAAAGGTCATACTAGCCTTTCAGCATGCCCTCTCTCCCAGCTAAGTACTTTTCAGCTACAATTGATTACCTTGTCTTTTAGGTTTGCATGATTCCATCAAGCAGCAGCGCATGTGGCATCAATGATGTTATTGATATTGTGATGAGCCACATCCCAACCTGGTGCAGTCTCTATCCTGCGCTGTGGTGCTAAATTGCAACAGAGGTTGAAGCTTTAGAGTGACACCCTGGGAAGGAAGATATGGTACTGGGTAGAACTAGCACAATAGTTGGTACTCCCACGACCCAATGATGTGACATAACATAAAGAGTACCCCTCAATGACAGCCAACTGCTTTCTCAAGTTCCTTTTGTTAAGTGCTTTAAAATCTCACTCCTGTGTGGTTTGTTACATCCATTTAAAAAACAAAACAAAACAACCACTAAACTAAACTGAGTTACTAAAAAGAGGTAGTCAGAGTTTCTTGGAAGTGTCCTTTGCTTATCTGCTTCAAAAGGAAAAATTGCCACATGAAAGATACTCACATGCTGATTTGTAAAGCCACATGCATGCTTTAGCATACTTGCTTGCATCTTACAGCGTTATGCAAGAATAGTGAAATCTACTTTCAAATTACTGTAGCTATCCCAATATATACTCTTTGTATTTTATCAGATCCACATCTACTAGAGACTGGTTCTCAGTATATGCAATTCATACATTATTACCCATGACAACAACTACAGACGGGGTACCACACCAAAAATCTCCCTGCTGTCTATTTGCCTACAACAATTGCCCATTTGCCCATGACATTTCTACGTATCAAAGACATAGTAAACTAACGACTTTGCAAAAACAGGCACCGGGGTGTCTGTATATAGGGACAGTCAAATGCTTAGCTTCCCTGCACAGTCAGTTCAGCAGGGGACACAGACAGATGGTCACCTTGTGCTGAGGCAGCTCAGAAAATGCTTTTTCAAGTAAAAATATAAATGGGTCGTGTCACTTTTAAAGTCTGAAATATTCCACTGGCACCAGTTCAACTGCCTCTTAGTTAAGAGATTTTTGTACAACAAACAAATTTGCAAAAGTGCTAGGTCAAAAAAAACCCAAACCCAGTCAGCTCCTTCTGCCCCCATTTCTCTCATCATTACAACACACTCTTGAAACTTTCAACTTCAGGGAAATGCAAATTCTTCAATAATGAATTATGCAAGAGGATGGAAATACATGTGGGTATAGATACGACAGAAAAATCTCTTGCAGCACATACAGGATGACAAGGCACAGAGACAGTGCTCTTCACTCTTCTGCAATTGAAGACAGAATAGTTAAATTATACCTGTAGTGAGGTTTTATATACAGCCTTAAGCAACTCCACTTACAGCATCAACACTGCAGATAGGGACACGTGACTTCTGAGCCCTTGGTTACAGGATGACAGAAAAACAACCTGGATTCACAGATATGAATCCCACTTAAGGTTATGCTTGTCCTTCACTGCAGACTCTGCTGATCTGCTATGTCCTACTTCAGGCTTGGTAAAACACACACACTTGTATCCTGCCTGTTCGATACCCAACATAAATCAAGTCACTAATTGTCACTGGAGCTGTTTATTTCTACAAAGTAGCACTGGCCTACACCACATCACAAAACTGTTCTTTGCACTCCATAGTGTAAAGTCACCAGCAAGGGGTGGGGGGTATTGAAATAGCAGAATATGTTTCAGACCAAAATGATGGTCAAACACCTACAGAACCACACAAGATTCCATGAAAGTTAAGCATAAAGCCAAACTGGGTAAGAGACAAGATACTTCAGCTGAAGGGGGGAGGGCAGGAGGAACCACAGAGGAGATGAAGTAGTGAGGTACCCCACAGTACTGCTGGCACTGGTGAGTCACACCCTCATCTTTACTGCAAATATTCCAGTACAGCCACGACAACATTTCACATGCATTTTCCCCAGAAGGTACCCAGGTTGAGAGTAACAAAGTCAAAGTTTTACCATGGGTTGCACTAATACTACAAAAATTAGCATAAAAAGTGAGTGCTCACAGATTCTGTCAGAGTATAGAGGAAAAACTTCCAGTTTTGCACTCTTACGAACTTGACCGGAAGGCAAAAAACAAGCAAGCCATAGGAAGCAACTTCTTTACTCCCAGTGTTCTTCAGTTGCACCGGTTCCCTCAAGACAAAGACATTTCTTAACAGTTATAAAAGAAAATTGAGGGGGGCGGGGGAGAAGCCCTGCTGAGGACTTACTGCAAGCGTGACACAAAACAGCAGATACAAGTGGTAAAGGCAGGATGTCAAGAAAAGAAAGAGTCAGCAAACAGCATCAAGAAAAGCTCGCGATGCCCTACCAGCCGCCGGTTAGCGTTCACCGCGGTGCAGCTGCTGGAGCTGCTGTGTTTGCCTTATTCTTCGCCGGGGAGAAAGAGGGGAGAAAGAGCTGTTTGTTTCCCCCCGCCTGTCACCACTAGGGACTCCAGAGCTCTTCTCAGGCTCCCGGCAGCATCTTGACACTTGACAGCCCTGGAGAGAGGAGAGGGCCCTGTTGAGAGGAGTGCGGGAGTTGCGAGCAGCATCCCAACGGCAGACAGCACCGTTCTGCTTTCGCAAGCAGAACAGCAAGGCGGAAAAGGATTTTTGTCTCAGTTAATTAGCACAATAAGGAGCCACTGAGGAACTTGCTCTTTCATCTTTCATAGGCTCTCCTTCCCTTTGCCTTCAAAGAGCACTTTCTCAGAGAGCTGATTCCTAGATCACATCAGGTGATGCAGTTTTAAGGTATCTTTTGGAAAGGCGTACAAAGCACTCTAAATAGAGAATTCGATTCCTAAAATAGACAATTTTTTTTCCCGTATCACATTTAATATATTAAGCACCCTTCACACACTATATTTTTTTATCTGTGCATCTGAACAATCTTTGGCCCCCATCTCACACATGAAAGCATAGGACCTTGCAGGGAGAAATCATCTTTCTCCTACATTTGCACAGCACGTAGCATAATAGGATTAGGTTCTTGAGAGCCTAAGAACTAATATAACAAAATAACAAGTAGAAAAACAGTAGCACGTGATATATGAAATCAAAAACACAACAGCAACAGAACAAAAATGAGGATTCAGGAGAGGAAAAAAAGACACTTTCAATTATTTTTTTTAAATCCAAACCAAAAGGTCTAGGTGAAACATTACTCTGAGCAAGGATTCACATCAGAAAAAAATCCACAGCTGGATGATAATCAGAAATAAATAAAAAGAGAAGGGTGACATGCAAAGTAGACTAGGACACTATGACAAACTGTTTTGTACTACAGCTGGGTACTGAAGTCTCTAAGCACTTCACAACCAGCAAACATTTCTCCAGACAGCCCAAGACTGGTGAACACTACAGTCTCAGACCCAGCTTTACATAAAGTTGTTCTGGATTTTTGCTGCTGTTGGGTCCTGGGGTCTATGAGACAAAACCCTACTCACAAGTAGGAGTAACACAGAAATTTCAATTTCTAGCCCCAAGCCAAGACCATTGGACAGCATTGCTCCCCACAGCCTAGATAAAAGGCTTAATGTTTCAACACTGACTTGATTCATCTTATACAGCATCTAGCTGGTGTAAATGCCTAGGAAGGGAAGATGATCAAGATATAGCTACATTATGGAGACTTCATAAATCTTAGTGAGCAAGCATTGCAAGCAACTAAACGCATATGGCAGATCAAACCAGATGGAGCACTTGGAGAAATAGACAAGGAGATTGCTTAGCTCCAGATGCTTGTGCAAATCTTGAGGTTTTCAAGAACTGGCATGATTCCCACCTTTTCCCATCTCTGTTCCTCCACTTGGGCACTTGGGACTCTGAGACTCTGACTCAAGCCACGGGAGAATATTTCTGTCCTATGTTCTGCTGCCCGGTCACTTCCTAGGTCAACAGCTCTGCCATGATTCTTTCTCTACAGAGCAAAGAAGTAAGGGGCACGGTGGGAGGACACACCTAGAGCTGAAAGCAAAGCAAAGCAGCAAAAGAAGGTATAAGCGGAATTTAAAATGGTAAGTATGTAAAGACTGCTGAGAGCACGCTTATGCACAGCATTCTTTGATTCATTTCCGCTTCTCAATCAACTTCTTTAGCTGTTTTCCTCCGATAATGACAGTGCCATCTGCTTTTATCTGGTATCCCTACCTTTTGGGTATGGAAACTTATCCCAGCTTACATAAAGTATCATCAAATCCATTATGTGCTGCTTATGAAAACATACTCAGTTGCTGGAGGGAAGATCACATGGTTGTAAGGAAAACGACTTCAGATAGCAAACCACAAGATACTAGGAAGAAATTAAACCCTAAATACAAGTTCTTCACATGACTGTCCTCAGCAGCTGCCTCTTTCCCCAATCAAGTTCCTGAAGAAATGCCTGCAATCTCCCCAGAACCAGCCCTGGGCACACACAAACACCCAAGTTTCACAGCAATAGTCTAGCAGAATATATAAAACTGCACTGGGCCCGGGAACATCAATCTCTGGCAGGATTTGCCATGCTCTAATTAGAGGACCATAATCTGTGAAATCATCAGGCACATACTGATGGGAATAAGGATGAGTGTGTTGGTGCATGGATGACGGCACTGACAGCATTAATATTATCAGTTGTATTTATAATATTCAAGCTTTACAGGCAACTTCTCAATGACAGCTCACTAGCTTAACGTAAAGGACAAATTTGCTTAGGGAGTCTGTGTAGTCTTCATCACTGGAGGTCTTTGAAAAGAAAGTAGACATCTGCCAAAAGTGACATGACTGTAGCTGATCCTTCTGTGGACAGACACCATTCCGACATCCTTCCAAACCCACAACTATATGAGGCTGTCCTTTGATCTGCCTACTTTTTCGCCCAAAGGGGGTTGATCTCTCCCTCCACAAGTTCCATCTCACCAAAAATTCCCAAAATAAATACAAGCCCCGATAATGAGAGATCAGTAAATAGACAAGTAGACAGGAACCATAAAAAACACACCCTGCACCTTTGTATATTTAAGGGTTGTGAATAACCCCCCTCTCCCAAACTAGATATCTTTAATTCAGAGACAGAAAGCCAACAATGCTATTCAGGGTCAGTTCAGGCGATTTCTCCAAAAGACGAGTTGTAAGGCAGGAACTAAGGCTCACTGGAAGCTAGCAAGGTAACAGAAAGGCAGATGATCTTCTCGTTAATTATTTATCAGCACCTCAGGAGTTGAAAGAAAAGCAACACCTCACTGGCTAAAAACTCAAACCAGAGAGACAAGGACTATGATTTCCCAGCTATGTCGGTGAGCCAACCAGTGTCTCATGATTACAAACAATACTTGGTACAAAACTGCAGATTTAGAAAGCGGGGCAGGGGAGGGTATAAAGCTAAAACATGATAACTGAATCTAAACAATGCCAGAGGGAACAAAGGCCTGAATTTTTTAAAGCTCAGTTCTGATTCATGTGTCCCTATAATGGTCAGATTATGAAGAGTCAACTACTATTCATACAAGCGTTTTGAAACAAATATAGCTATTAATGCCACAGTAAGAATTAGTAAGTGTGGAGAACTTTTCAAAGTGACTTCTGCTTGATTATGCAAAAAGGGCACACAAGATCTAAGAAAATCCAACTTTGAGATCTCTTGATAATTGCTCTCAAGTCTAAAAGGCTCAAATGTGTTTCACAGTTTCAAGCTCAGTACAGCTGTTCTGAGCACACTTCAGGTAACTAGGAATATCAATCAGCTAAATGTTATTTCATACTTCTTGGCAATGATGTATATAAGTGCCCAAAAAGAAAATTACACAGTTTACGATGCTTCTGAATTCCTATATTGAAACTCATTTGCAATCACCTTCATCCAAACTTAAAGAGAAATTTAAGGAAAGTAGACATTTCTTCCTCTGCCACAAACTAAAATGATGACCAATGGAAAGATACTTCCACAAATGCGATGTTCTGTCAAAATCATAGCGAAAAGAGTATTGCATTTGCAGTAGCCATTTAGCTCCATCTGATTTCTAGCTTTAATGTTATCATACACATGAAATACATAGATAAGAAATGTTGTCCCATTCTCTGTCAGGTACATTCAGCACTGACAGTCAGTTACCAAATGCGTGCTTTCTTTTCCTAACATATGGCCCAATTACCACTTTGGTTACTATGCAGCAATCTTTTTATCAATTAGCAAAAACAATCACTACAGCCTGGGCTCAAGTACTTATTTGATTACATATCTGCCCAGAGCTGTCTGCTTAATAAAGTAAAAGATACTCAGTCTAACACAGGAATCTCTTATTTCTTAAACAACCCAGGCTTGGCTAACTGAGGAACATTAGAAAACACATGACAATTCTGATAAGCCCAGTAAGCTGCCTTTGCTTCCATTTTTATTTGCGGTATAACCATCACTAGAAACTCCCCTGATGAAAGACCCCAGGTAAAAACTAAAGGACTATAAGATTCAGTAACACAACCTGTGGGTCAGATTTCTTCTATTGCAAATGTTGCATATTTGTAACTCCAAAACTCGATTTATTTGATTATCCCAAGGCTCCTGGATTTTCTTACTCACTCTTAGCAGCTTCCAGCATCTTCAGTAAGGTGATCCTGCTGTCTCGTCTAGTTTGCATAGCCACACCTGTGCTCTCTTTTCTTACCAAAGAAGAAAAGCTTTATAGTTACTCAGTTCCCATAGGGTATACGGTAAAGCGAAACCAAGTCTGAAAGTAAAACTTAAGCAAAACTTAAGAGTCATACCTCAACCACCAGGGTCACGTCTCTATCTGTCACTTGTCATATGAACCTAAACACTCACAAATTGTACAACAGAAATGAAGAAGCAGTTGTTTACTGCCCCTCAACCAAGGGATGTACGGATAGCCTCTAATGCATTTAATTAGTCAATATCTGTAAGCACTTTGAAGATAAAAAGCAATGTAATGTGCCAAGTATTACTACTATGTAACCACCAGCTCAAAAGCATGTTGATGAAGTACAGCAATAAGCTTGTCCTTTTAAACCTGCTCATAATAATTATGGCTGTTAACAACAGATATTGTTCAGCTGAATGAACACAACGAGATTTCAGCAAACAGCTCGCATCAATCTGACATTCTTACAAATGTCCCTTGCTAAATGTCAAGTGAGATTTCTAGAGGGAAAGAAAAATGCCTTTCTTCCCAGAAAAGTACAAAGTTTATGCAGATAAGAAAAGAAAGTGAGACAGAAATGGAAGCAAATAATTGTTTTCAAAAAACCTCTAAAGTTACTGCCAGCTACACAAACTTTTAATAAGGGCTCAATTCTAAGCAAGAGAAAGGCTCAATTACAGTACTGCAAACTGCATCTTTTGGACACCAATATTACTCTCTTTACAGCTAAAGAAAAAAAGTGAGACGATATTCTGATTTATTTCTTTTTTTCTAGTTCATGCCTCTGTTCCAGTCCTTTAAAGACTTACATGGAAGCAGCTTGCCATATGATAAACTATTTCTTCATTCTTAAACATTCTAGGAAAAAAAAAAGGAAAATAAACACCTTAACTTGCAGCACAGCAGTAAACCATGACATGTTGCATTACAAGTTTATTTTATATGCACAATTTAAATACGCAGAAGGATTTTTCTGAAGGGGCATTTATAATATCCAGTTAATTGAAACACTCAGTGGTGCACTGGACTTCTAGCTCCCAAAATACCCCATATGTCCAAGATGTTTACCCTTATGAAAACTTAATGAATGGGTGAGCATTAGCTTAATAACAGGGAGTTCTCAAAGTGCTACCCCAACACGAACACACCAGAACTGCTAATATCTCAATACTGTTTTCTGTCTGGAAAGCGAACATTTACTGTTTTTTATCACAAGGACGCTGAAAGAAACATTTTTACATGGTTATAAAGTGCTTTAAGGAGATAAATGTCTAGCATGCCTTACTATAAGCACCCATCTTCCCTCTGTGTATATTAGAATTAGGATCACTTCCATCGTGTTAATGCATCTCATCACCAGTAACATATGTATTACAGTCCTCTATGCATATGGGTTTGTTTTGCGCCATGGCCTTTCATATACATATAAAACCCTGGCATCAGCTGCCATTTAAGCATCTGCCACAAGGAGTAATGTGTTTTCAGAAAAGCAAAGGCTGGTGGTTCTCAAAGACATTTTGATAGTTGAAAGAAATCCAGAAGAAAAACACTCCTATTTCTATAAGGCTTTTCAAGATAGTCCTGAAAGACTTCAAGGAATATTTGCTCTCTCTAAGCTTACAAAACTTCATGGATGCTTCCGTTTTACAGTTACAGAGATTTTACTTTTTTTTTTNAATAGGGGACAAGAAAGAGAACACATTGTATTTCCAGGTTGAGTCTAAAATTAAACATGCTTACACTGAAATAAGTAGAATATTGGGGTGGGTTTTTTTCATACTACTGGATTCGTAAGCATTAACGACTTATGAAATCACTTAGTCCATCTGTAAATCAAGCCATTGAATTTCCTACTGCAAGAGTAGTTCTACATGGCAGGCAAGAATAATAAAGGCATTGTACTTCAAGAGTCAGGTTGATTAACACAAAAATGACGATAACAGTTATTCAAATTCAGTCACGTATGCTGTTATACTGCTAGTGAGGTACACTACAGATATGTCATCACTTTCCAAATAATTAGACACTAGACATGAATGGACTCCTGATAGAGACTTAGGTTTCATTTTTATAGTCATAACTTCTATTTGGGCCAGTTTTAAATTGTGATAATTAAAGTCAACTTCCATATTTTAGAGCTGTGAAATCTGCACAAAGTTTAGCCCTTTACCATAGCACTTTGGTGAAAAGCTTTCATTTAGGAAAGAACGAAGATTTCGGGTCTTCCAACTTTAAAACCTTATGACTTAAGAACCACCTTAAAACATGACCCAGGTAGAAGTAATGCAATTATACGTACCAAAGTCTGCATGAATCATGGAACCAGTTCTGAACATGTCATAGTTGTCTCAATAGGATTTTACTCTCCTTCTTGAGGATAACCCTAATAGCTATTCTGGCATAAGCAGCCAGGGAGTCAGTCTCTCTCTCAAGGGGAAATATTCATTATGCATCTATAAACTAAACAAGATACTGATTTGAAAAACACTTTGGAGATCCAAAGTACCATTTACTTTCTGACACTCCACACTAACCAAATCCATCCTGGCAAAAGAACCTTGTAGTGGAGCAAACAGGAAGTGATCGAAACATTAAACAAAAGCCCCCTGACTCTTTCTCTAAAGATTAAGGCCTTCTTTTTTTGACTGATCAGTGTCTGAAATAAACCTAGATTATTGTTCTGATGTTCAATTCCTTCCCTACTAAGTGAACTGATTCAGCAAAGTCAAGTTCGTTTCACCAACATCTCTTCCTAACGGAGTATTTAATGCCCTGAACTTCGGCTAGCTTTTTAGGTCGAAAGTGGGTAACAACAGAATTAAATTTCTGTGTTAGAGAAGTTATTTTTACGAGAAAAGGGGGTGGAGTGGTGGTTGGGTGAGGTAAATGAACACATTTTACCTGATTTTTATTGGATTGATCTACTTGCCTGTAAGCATATTAAGCCGCGTCGACACAGGCAGCTCATGAAATAACCGGTTGTTAGAACCCCCACCTTACGCTTGCTCAGAGGAACCGGGGCTTAACGCGGTAAGCGAGGGGGACTGGGGAGGCTGTCGTCTGCCGGCAGGGCCGTCCGGGGAGCGCAGCCCCACAGCAGCCCCTAGTGCCCGGCGGCGAGCACGGCACCGGCGCCAACAGCCCCCGCCGCATCCACCCCCCCCCGGGCTTCCGACCCGCTGCGTTCCCTCTCCCGTTCCAATTAGGTGAGAGAAACCATGCTTCGCGAGCCCTGCTGGTGACTTACCGTTCCGAAGGCTTATGCTGCACCACGATAAATTGAATTTAGAAATCAAGCTTCTTTAAGAGCTACGCATAAAGCAGTTCCAGGTCACCAAGAAAAACTGATTTTTTCAACTGCCTACTTTCAACCATGATAAAATTCAGTAAGGAGTCCAGAAAAAAAAATTAAAAAAAACAGCAAAGGGAAAAGCTTGAGAGATTTAAAGTAGAGATAGAGCTCGCTGAAATACTGTATTTTAATGCTTGGCTCCACATACAATCCTTCAAGAAGACTGGCCAGAGGAAATACCACTCTCATCTGCTCCTATAGGAGAGGAGGCAAAGGGCTATGGTAAGCAAAACTTGCAATTAATTTTTGGAGACAATTTTTTTTGGAGGGAAGGGGAAACACTGATTCCAATTCTTTAGTTGAAACTTGACCTCTTGACCTTCTTCCCACAGATGCGGGAAAGGGGAAAAAAAAGTCATCTA
>VZSZ01001084.1:99127-141425 GCA_013398815.1 Ibidorhyncha struthersii
CTAAAAGCAGTAAAATTTACTTGCTATTAATTGTCTTAAAGTAAGAGATTTGAGAACACTACCTCTACCCACAGGAATTTCCAGTGATCGTACCATTTGTCGTTACAGAACTACACGTTCATAAGCAGTGTGTGTTTACTGATAAACGACTCTTTACTGGCTCCTCATTTCAAAGCCAGGCCCAGTGTCACCACATTAGTGTAAGATAATATTGCAGACTAAAATGATGAGTCAGCAATCAAAATGACATGTTCGGCCACCCCACAGAGCTTGTTCTTTTGGTTCAACTCCTGGAATTGCTGGTACATCTCCTCTCTCCCATCCTCCCCCTGCTTGCACATCACTGCAGAGCTCCAAGATTGACTTACCAGTTGTCAGCCTAGCTTGTTTCAGAAGGAAGCAGGAATTCATGTGTAAAGTACCCTGGGCCTTAGAAATGCAGAAACATGTGCTGGATAAGCTTAGTGGCTGGTTGGCTGACTTCAGCAGCAAGAAAAGGAAGCTGCTCAATTAAGTGGAACTAAGTGAAAAAGAAATTTCAGTTTTCTTTGTCTTTAACTTATTCTTAAAACAACATTTAGATAATTCAGCTCATATGAATCTCGTTGTAGCCATATTCCTCCTGAGAGACTTCACCTGTGACATACTCACTGCAAGACCCTTGCAGGCCTTCCCTTCATATTTCAGCAAGATGTACAATGCATAGTAGATGGAGCTTATACAAGCACTCAAGAGTACGAAGCAAGTACACAGGAGTACAAAGCAAGCATTTTCCACATCAGGTGAGACTGAAGGCGTATGGGGCATTACACTAAGAAATGCAATTAAAATGGAAGGGCCACTAAAATTAAACACCTGACATTCTTTTCACAGTTCTTTTTACCTGAACATTAAAAAAAAACCACCCACACACTGTCCATCTGGTGCTAAAGCCTGTTCCCACACAAAACGTGCTAGCAGTGAGTATTATAGAATCACAGAATAGTCAGGGTTGGAAGGGACCTCTGGAGATCATCTAGTCCAACCCCCCCGCCAGAGCAGGGTCACCAGTATTATCCATTTCCATTCTTGCCATAAGACTAGCAATAGTATTAGAAACCAAAATTGATCTCATGATATAGTATGTCATGTTGTATACAAGACTGTGTATATTATAAGACATACAAATAAAAATAAAAAATCGCAAATATGACAGTATAATTAGGAAGTCAGAATTGAAATCCAATAGAAATGCTAATCAAAATCTAGTAAACCAACAAAATTACTTGGGTAGGCTTGGGAGTGAAGAAGCACAAGGTTTCCTCTTCAGTGAATCTGTTAAAATGTGAAATAACCACCATTTTCTTAAGTCTGCTGTATATAAGATAATACTACATGCAAAAAAATCCACACCAGTCTCACTTCTGTAGGGCTGATGATCAGAGACAGATTATTAATAACATCTGGACACCATATCAAGAGAGCAGTAACATCTTTTCTTTTCCAGCACACAGGTGACTATCCTCCCACTCAGTTTAGGGCTGCAACACTACTAAATTACGTGCTACACATCAGAATACACAGAAATACCAGTGGAGCATATGTGTTGTCTTTTTCCCCAGAACATGAAAGCTGTTTCATCTCCAGGCAGAACATTTCCTCCCCTGCTTACATCCAGTCAGTGTCTCTGCTTTGATGGTCTCATTACATACTTCAATTCTAAAACCAGGATAAGGCTCTAAAAATCATAAGTTGTCATTTCTCCACACACACACACTTTTTTTTTTAACCCTCATTACACAGACTGTACCCCATAGTTAAAAAGAGCATAGCTTATTGCCTGATGAAACAGAGGCATGTGCTACACGTGATGGGGCTTGAGGAAAGTACAATGAGGGAAAACTGCAAACTGAATCCTACCCAGAAAGAGATTTGTTTGTCATAATCATATAGAGTAAAGGCACATGCAACACAGAGCATCATTTCCAGAAAACGAGGGGAAACACACCTATAACCAGTTCTCCTTTATTCCTTAATCCCTCTTTAAAGCTATTATGCAAAACCAGTGGGAAACAGGGACTGACTGACAGGATGCAATAACAAAGTGATTTGATTACTCTGAAGCAGAGCCTTTTCATTAAGTTTTTAGCTTCACAACACAGGATCTATTACAAGAAGGGTCATTGCACTACTTTGTACCAAATGGATCAAAGGTCCATCCTAGTTCATGTGTCCCTGTATTTATAAATCTTATGTAAGTCCCTATTATTTTTTTTTTACATACATTACGAATGTACACATAAAAATACAAGCTCCTCAATATCTGATTATTCAGTAGAACTGTATTTTGATCCATGTCTTTTTACGCTAAATAACCAGCTTTGCTGTCTTTCAAATAGATACCATAGCCTTCAATATTAGTTGTTCATAGTCATATAATTGAGAAGGAGTGAGTACCTAACAATTCCATTTGGAGAACCAAGCATCTTTGAAATGTATTTACAGATGGTTTTCTCACCTCCTTGGGAATGCTAAGTACTATCAGTGCAGCAATAAAAACCTCAACTACAAGAGCTTCGATTCTATTGCAATGCAATGGTATTTTATTTGTATTATTTAACGGAAAGATGAGAAAGGCTACAACGGTCATACTGTTCCTGCAGAAACTGCACTGGGGGGAGGATAAGTGCCAGGTTTAAACACCGAATAGCACCGCAGCCATATGACTGATAGATCTCCAGAAATGCTGGAGTACCATGAACTATGCTGGATGAGACATTTACTTTGGTCACCTGAGGACTTGGTAGCACCTCCATCCTAACAATTAAGGGCCCCCAAGAAGTCATTTGTGATTGCTACACTGTTCCATATGAGTTATTACTGTTTGGCCCTACATGTTTAATAAATTCTGTAGGGGAGGGAGAACCCACCAAAAAAAAGCAAGCAAGCAGCAGCATTCAAAAGGTTAATGAGAAGCAAACAGATGAACTTCACTTAAGCAATGCACA
Source organism: Ibidorhyncha struthersii (assembly GCA_013398815.1). Lineage (NCBI taxonomy): Eukaryota > Metazoa > Chordata > Aves > Charadriiformes > Charadriidae > Ibidorhyncha > Ibidorhyncha struthersii. Next base: position 102,115 of record VZSZ01001084.1, read on the forward strand.
AATCCTCAATTTCCATTCTGCTACCTTCTACTTCCGCTAACAGCAGCAGAAGCAGCTTTTTACTTACATATTCATCATTCCAGAGCTGACTGAAATGCAGAGAAAAAAACTAGACAAGATTTATGAAAATATGGAGACTTCTATTGAAGATACTGTACGAGCTATATTTCTTGCTCATTCTAGATAAAATATTTGGAAATTATCTGGTTTAATTAAAAAAAAGTCTCTCCCTAGAAACTGTAATACCTTTGAAATGAAAGGAGCTTTCTAGTGCTATTTAACTAACATTTTCCAGGGCTATAGATCATTATTTTGCAAGCATTTTTACTGTGCAAATGGCAGGGGCAGAAGGTAAAAAAAAAAAAAAAGAAAAGAAAAAGAAAAGGAAGTAAAAAGGGGATACAAATTACAAACACAGACTTTACAAACACCACACTCCATATGTACCCAGTGCTCATGTTTTAGCTCTTTTCCCCCAGCTCAAAAAAGGAAGCAGGAAACAAACAAGGAAAGAGAAGGGGTAGACAAACCCCAGGACTTACCTTTTGTACAGTCCCTCTGTAAACTTCTCAGAAAGAAATCTAAATTCCGCCAGCTGGATTTGATTCTTTTTGCTTTTCTCTTTCTCGAGTCACACAGAAGCAAAACAATTAGTTTTCAGAGGTTCCATTTACTGCTTTTCTATCCCCAGCAAAACACGTCCAGGAGACTATGCCAAAAGTAAGCCCAGAACTCAAAGGCAATTGGAAAAGGGAGTGTAGGGGGTTGCTGAAGGACCAGATTGTGAAATTCAGTAGCTTGAGCACAGAAATATCCTACTGTACAATATACCTGGCTTCTTGCTCACCAAAAAACTGTAGTGCAAACTGTCAGTAGTAGCCTCCAATAGCTGCTGTGTGTGCTGCAGATGGTATGTCTCACTGTTACCTTCCCAGATGGGTAGAGGATTCAGAGAGCAGCAAAACCAGGGGGTCGCCTCCAAACCAGGTGGATTGCCAGCCACTCATTCACTCAGTCCAATTAATCAAGACAAGAACAGCTCAGTCACCAGAGGTATCTCCTTCCAGGGTGCACAGGATTATGGCAAGGTTATTAATCTTGCTTTGCTGCATCCCCCCACCCCCTACATTCAGCAGCCTGCACCGAGATGATTGCCAGCTCTGTCTCTGTCCCTGTTCTACTGCATTTTGCTCAGCCCTCTGTTGCTGCAAGTGAAACACAGAGGAGGGAGGAATACTAATAAGGTGGTTAGCTACAGTTTCTTTAAGGCGTTCTACATACTGTATGCGCGTACGTGCATGTGTGTGTACATTTTCCATGGGGCGATTTGCAGCTGAAATAGGACCTGTTTCTACATCAAAGTCTGAATTAATCTGGATTATCACTTAATGAATATCAGAGCCAGCAATTGTATTTTACTTAGGATAAGAAGAGGGAACTAAATGGTCTAGAAGATTAGGATGGCAGTAGTGGTTACGGGGGGAGGGAGTGTGTGTGTGGGTGCATGTAGAAACCACACTACACCCAGAGGAGCGCATTAGGTTAGAAAATTTGTTCTGAAGAGACTCATTTTAGCACTATTTTAGAAGTTATACTTATATCCTGTACCAGTCAGGATTTTAAAATCAGCACTGTATTATCCATCTCTAGATTAGACAGCAATATGCAGAGTCAAGTAAATATTTTTAGAAAAGAAAGGATTTCTGGCAGGAAAAGAAACATTTAGGAAGTCAGTGGAGGCAGACATCCAGCACTGCATTTATGAAGGTGCTTGAAATTCCCTCCTTTACTGAGAATTGTTTTGCTGAAACCTTTCACTTGTGAAATGAGTTTAGAGTTCTCAGTCCAAAACAGGTTTTCCATGTATTTCCTAAGTAGCTGACCTGCATTGGTGCATGAACCTCGGTATTCTCTTGTGGCAAGTACAAGTCCTAGCTGTAATTCACTCCCATGAAATACGAAAACAGTCATATTGCCTTTGCTTTCCCACAGGTAATTCAGATCCTCTGCATCAGGTTCAGGATGCAAGCACTGCTGTCTCACTTGTCATCCATAATTCCAACTTTTTGCAGCAGACAACACTTTGAGACTCCTTCAGGAACCTGAAAGCAAAAATAAACCATTCTTCAGAATCAGCTTGGTGATCACTACAGTCAGCGATAACTACGTGGGACTAGTAAGGAACCAGCTCATAGGTCTGAGTAACCAAATATACTTGACAGAGCTCCCTATTGAATGAGTTACGTGAAATGAGTTTGGTGCTTCATATCACAAAAAGAAGAGCTACCACAGCAAGTTCTAACTAAACTGTGATTGAACAAGCACAGAGATGGAAATGCCTGTGTAGTTTTAGATAGCCCATCCATAGGTTAGCTAGCAAGGAAGCCTGGATGTACTGACCATGGCAGTATCACTGTTACTTCAGCAGAGAGGACTGCAATCTGGTTCGGTGCTGTCCATAAGCACTGTTGCCACAAGTAAAAGCCTTCTACTAATAAGTAAAACCTGCGTTTTATTACAGCCAGTGAACTTACAAAACCACACAGCACAAAAAGGCTGGATCTCCATGGTATCTGGAAAGAAAAATATAGGGCACTGTAGGGAACTGTTTCAGAAGATGGAAGACCAGCCCTGTTCCACTAATAACATGTAGTCACTTGGGCTTTAGTTCACTTTTTCAGCTTAACTGGCATTATAATTTAAATCGAAAATTATTCACTTATATGAAAGTCCACAAAACTAACAGGAGACACTGTAAATTGTAACTGTTTTGGGGTGTTTTTTTTTTTTTTTGCTGTAATTATTTCTTTTCTCCACAACCTGTCCTATTCCCAACACTGCATGACACCCTGTTTCTGTTTAAGCTCCGTAAATCAAGAAAACAGCATTCATCAACAAACACAACAGAGCCTATCTACATAGGACTATAAGCAGCCATAGTAGCTTGGACTGAAGGTCCATGTAGCCAAAATTTTGCCTGTGTTGGTCATGGTCACAGACAACCATCAGATCAAGGGAAGCAAATAGTGGTATTTCCCAAGTACATTGTTCCAACCTTTAATTTTCTGTGCCATAAGGAGCTGCAAGGTCAGGGACAGGAATGCTCTGTGTACTTGGGTACTCCGTGCACAGCTTCATAGTCTTCTGTCATACCCTGCCTCAACTCATTTCTTCATGCTGAGAAGCCCTGGTGTGTTTAACTGTCCTTCACATTAACTGTGCTCTATTCACTTGAACACTCGACACAAGCCTTTTCCACCGTGTGCAGTGTCCAAAACGCCACAAGCATGCCATGAGCTTATAGCACTACGTTGGTACTTTCTGTTTTGAGAACATACCATCCCAGAACACGTAATAATGAAGCTCACAGTTCATGTTCTACTTTCTAAGACTGTGGCATGAGTAATTTGGCTACTCTCAGAACATTAACTGTATAGTGACATAACATTTGTTCTAGCTAGTTGGCTAAGCTTTCATAAGACAGACCTCATGTCTAGACAGAAGTCCACTGTGGACAGCCTTTTCCACCACCTTAAAGCTGTTTTTCTAATTGCAGTCAGAATCTCTTGAGTACACAAAGAAAGGTTACACCAAAGCTAATTAAACCAATTCACACATCAAATGTTTACAATCCATGGGACTGGAACAACAGCAAAAATCATTAAACTGACTTGCATTCTAATTTCCATTTCCATGACACAGATTACATGTTAAAGATGAGGTAAAAAAGATTAAGTGTTGTGCAAGAATAAATTATTGTTAATAGTATCTTCCAAGTAGTGCTCATCATAATCCCAAAGGTGCAGGCAAGGACCTCCATCCTGCCTCATCTGTCCTTACATCTGTGTTAAAAACCTTACCACCTGCTAATTACTTTCACATTAATCAAAAGGAAAAAACGTCCTTCACACTTCAAAATATTGGTTGCTTTTTGGTTTTGTTTCCCCCCTCCCAGGGGCAGCATGTGTAGCACTTCAAACAAAACATCCCATCACTCCCCTGACTATTACAGTCTTACAAGCATCTTTGTTCATATTCCCATGCGATGCTTAAAACAAAGGTAGTTTGACAAAACAACATAAACTAGGCAGATATACCACTCCCTGNTCACCTAACCCAGCTGAACTTGAGGACTTGTCAGTTAATATCACAACTCTGAAAACAACTTCTGAAATTCAGCACAAGTTAAGCACACAAGCTTATTGCTCAGCAAAGCGCTCAGCAGAGAAAGCACTGACCCAGTACACATGCACACACAAAAAAACACTCCAAAGTCCCTCAAAGATTTTTGCAGCGTTTCACTCGCTTTTCATTATGTTACCCTGTTTTGATTTAGTGAACCCCAAATCCATATGCTATTTGTCACCCCAGCCCCCTTGCTTACTTTTAATTTTCAACAACTTTATCAAGGAAAAGTCATATTTAAGACTACAATTTCCACACTGAGAAAGGTATTAGCAAGACCATAGAAGGGGTAAAAGATGATCTGAGAGGCCCATATAGACAGGCCAAAGCTGTCACTAGGTACGACCAGGCACCTCTGGCTGATGAAGTTTGAGGTGCTGCTACTGCCAGCTGTCTACACTACCCAGATGAACACCCTAGTTGCAATCATCAGAAGATTACCAGTTTCTCAGGCACCACTGTCCTCGGCCCAGTCCTAACGTAAAGCCAGGATCAACGGATGGTGTAAATTCATACACTGGCCTACAAACTGCAGGGACTGTGAAGCAGCACCGGTGGTTCTGCTGCCTCTGTTAGAGGGCAGTGGCAGCTGTTCCTGCAGAATCCCAGCACCCACTGCCACTGTTTGACTGAGGCACCTTCAGAGATGAACTGTACAATACTAGGAGCACTGTGATTGCTTTTCAAATCTCCCAGGAGTTGTGAAGCCTACTTGTAACCACAAAGTTTTTTTCAGAAAACAAACAGCGACAGAAAGTGGAAGAGTGGACAAGTAAGAGAACATATTAAGGGAAAAATATAACATATAAGAGAGGAAAAAAAAATAATTACTGGCAAACTCCTGAAATGTTTGCAAAGTTTATATTCAAGACAAATTGTGAACAGATTTCTACTGTGCTGAGCATTTTGTAGAATGTATAGGGTCAAGGTCTATCCATTCTTCTTGCAATAGACGTGTGAATAATAGAAACAATTATTTCATCCCAAAACTCTCTTCTCCAGGGAGAAAGTACAACAACATAACTACAGCAAACAGATTCTTCATGTTCTCTGCATCTTAAAACTCACAGTCATAGTCTAGCGAGCAACACAAGTGAGTTTCTCAGAGTTTGAGAAACACACTAGGTATTAACTACCGTAAAATAAAAGTAGACATGTCATGTAGTGGCAGTCTTTCTTTTTTTTTTTTTTACCCAACTTCTTCAGCAAATTGAGCAGTTTTCATTGTAGATATTTTTGGTTCCAACAGACACTTACCATCAGATTCCAACCTTCTGTATAAAAATTTATTCTAATTCAGTGCCTCAAGCCCATGATTTCAAATTAATCCTGCAATACTGAAAAATAAATCATAATCACCTTGATTTTGTGCTATTTGGCTGCTATCATTTGAAGACAGATTTTCCAACCTTTATACCTGTCTTAGGCAGAAAACCCAATCTGATCACAAGTCAGAAGTCAAAAAAAAAATACGTTTTATCTTTTTCCTTTGGGGAGAAAGTTTTAAAGCCTTAATTTGAAAGCATTAACAAGAAAGGGTATTTTAGAAGCTTACAACTCATCATGGTAAAAAATAAAAAAAAACCCAACCAAACAAACAAACAAAACCAGAAACAACATGTCCACAGACTCCAAACCCCAAAATTCTACATAGATGTTATATTCTGATATATACCCATTCCCTCACCACCACCCTCAAAAGAAATTATATTTTTTCCTCTCTGGTCAAGAGACAGGAGAACATACTCAAAGGATAGGGACATAGCTTGTGTTTGTCCTGCCTTTCTTCTTACAGAGGCATCCACTTCCCAGCCATGGCTGTGAGCAGAATACTCCAATACGCAGACCCTCAGCTTGAGCCAGCATGAGCATTCTTTTTACATTTGCTTGCATTTATCTATGACAGTTATTTTCTCTCTTCCTTTCTGAAAAGAGATGGGTTGCAGGAATTAAAGGATGTGGTGTGTCTCCTACCAAAACCAGAACTATTCAAACTGTTTCTCTTGATTTTAGTCTCACATCATTGAGCACTTACCAAAAAAAGCTGCATTGTTGAAGTACACAGGCAGCCTTAAATACTGCATCACTATTTAAGAAACAAGATGAAAGTTACTAAACTAAAACTAAATACCTTGGATTGATTTATCCTATATATAGCAAAAAGATCAGGGTATTACAGTATTACTTTTCAGTTCCCTAGAAGATTTTTCTTTTCTAAGCAGTGAGGAGATTTTAATTTGATTTTTTTTTCAGTTGGTCATAAATTGCTTCATGACCTTTAACTTAACGTACATTCAGGTAAAAAAAAAAATAAAACAGAAAGAAAAATTGGAAGCTGTGATTACTACATATTTAAATGAATATTTTGAGTCTCAAATGCTTTAATTCTCCAGGAGCTTTGACTATCCTTTCTGCAACCCTTGTGCCATCAGCAGTTTATTATTTACACTGACTCAGGTTTTACTGACTGCAATTAAGAACATCTGAGGGATAGTTTCGTCAATATTCCTGCTCTTGAGAGACTGCCATTTTCCTTCCAACCCCAGCTCCAGGTTTCCTTTCAAGTTTCACTTGAGTGCACAGGGATTCAGCAAACCAGCTTGATATTCGGTAGTGGGATAGGCATTTCTAAATGAGGAAAAATATCAGGATGAGGGTAAAGGTAGCTTTGTTTTATTAGAAAGGTGTGCTTTCTATGTTTATCTGAACACTCTGCAGGCTGACTCTAGCCAGCTACCAAGGTGATCGGGAGAGGTCAAAATGTCTTCTCACATATTTACGACTGTGCAGTATTTTGGAAAGTTGTTTTAGAATATTTATAAAGGTGCAAGCAGACACACCAATCATTAAAATTTGCTTGCATGCAAGCAATAGTGAATCAAAAACAAGTGAAGTGAATAGTGAATCAAAACAAGAGGAACAACTAAAAAAATCCCTAACTTCAGGATTCACAAGGACAAAAAGACCTATATTCAGAATATTCTGTGACACTGAGCCTGCTCCTTCACATATCAAAGTCATGTTGAAATATGGTATTTTAATACTTTCTAGCTTAACCCAAGCTAGGCCTGAAATAAGACTTTTCACGTTACAATGGGGAGAAAGGCTTGTGAGAGCCTAAGAGGTCTGCGGCTACTGCAGAAGTTGCAAAATAAAAGCTACTTTAGCCTCAAAACAGAGAGACGGCTATGCTAATACATCTATTGGGATAGAAATTAATCAAACCTTGTTCACAACTGCTCTTGCAAGACTTCAAGCATTAGTGTGCTCCGTGAAGAAGGAAGTTGGCACATTAATGGTGGAAACCTAAAGATGACAATCTAGTTAATGTTTAGGCCAATGAAGTAATTAGATTTGATTTTACCTTGGCAGTTACCTCATGAAATTCAGATCTATTATATCCCTCTCTCTCAACCAAGGTCAACTCTCAGTTACTGCTCTCTAATGTATATTCACCAGCTTGCAGTCTAATTTTAAAGTCTGAACAATAGGGTCTCCATCACTTTTTGTGGGAGACTTTCAAAGTCTAATAGATCTCAAAGTTAATGCTTGAAAGAGCCACTGCATGAGCACTGCGTTCTATTATCTCAAAAATGCATATGCTGATAGAGGCTGTTACAGACTTAGACAACTTATTTTCCTATTAAACATTTTTTGTCAGCCATTACATCCATGTTCCTCACGTCTTACTGACACCTACATATCACCATGGGCAACAGCCAGCAAAAGATTAGCTTTTCTTGTGCTAAATTTTAAGCTTACAGATGACAGAAAAAGAGCGGATCATTTTGGAATTCAAGTTAAGGCTGTTAGGTGGGGGGTTTCTTTCCTCCTCACTCAAACCAGTGCAGCACTTCCAAGTACATGCTTTAGCAATAATCATTTTAATAACATTATGATACCTGAAGATGTATCTTTCTTATTGGTCCCAGAACAAATAGCATTTAACTGTCCTTAAAGACAAGCAGCCCTTTCACTTGTGGTTGTACATCTACATGCAAGCTTTTCCTTTCAGGTTCCTTTTATAGTCACTGTTAAAAATAGTTAGAACTTCACAGCACTATCATTTGTTTCATTTTAGGCATCTACATTTGGGAAAAGGAGACCGGACCCTCCAAGGACCAGGAGCGCTTGAGTGACCAGCTCAGACCTAGATATGCAGGTACTTAAGTTCGGTGTTAGAAAGGGTTAGTCTGTAATCACTCTAGAGAAAGTATCCTGCCATATACATTGCCTCGCAAATAGATAAGCTCCCTCTAAAGACTGAGACGTCCAATGACTGTTGGTGCCAACCATGAGAAATGAATATTTCTTAAAAGTTTAACGCTTAAGCATAGCATTTAAAAAAGTTAATTGCCTGTTCTTGTTAATGCTACCTCTGTGTTCTTTGTCAGTCCTACAGCAGGAACATGATGCCTTCCTCTGCCTGACAATTTTTGTTCTACACCTACTTGTCCTGGATGATCCAGAGATAAAGCTTTCCCTGTACTGTGATCAATACACAGACTTGCATCCCACTTCTGCCTCAGTCACCTACAAGGCCTGGAGTCTGCTGCAATTACTGAAAGCACAGTTAAGAGACCCTGAAGAGGTTCACCAAATATATTTTGGAGTTGTAATGAAAACTGATGAAATTGGATATTAGCTACCTCTATTAGCTGCCATTGTGGTGAGCTTGTTCTTTCTGCCATGGGTGAGAGAAAGAACAGAAAGAGAGCAGGGGTGGGAAGGAAGAAGCTGTTACAGAAAGACTTCTCCACAGATTCTGAGAAAGAAGAATAATGATATCTTTGAATGAACACAAAATACACCATAGAGTATTGATTGGAGTGGTAGCATAGGACAGAAAAATCAAAGNTGCAAGTTTGAGAATTTGTGACTAAAAATTAAACCCCCAAAAGACCAAATCCAGGTTTCACATGAACAGAAGGCTGAAAGATTAAGCAAGAGAGAAGCACAACTAAAGACTTTGGAAGTTACAGTAGAAGAGAGAAAGTAAAGATCTTAGAGAAAACTTTTGGGGATATATCCTTGTTTAGAATACCTCAAAACAATCCAACCAAAACTTACCTCCTTCAGTGCCACACTACTCCATATAATAATGTTCACCAAAAACAAGTCACATCCATTCTAAGACTCACTGGGGTTCACTGGTTGCCTAGTTGCTACAGGACTTCAGCTCAAGACCAAAAAACCATACAATTTAACTTGAATCGCAAATGATTTGTGTGGGACAAAGAACATTTGCCAAGTTGTCTTGACTAGTTCAGGAGTAAGAAGAGAAAACTTTCTTAAATTTAAACTTGATTTAGGTCCATTAGATGGAAACAGAAGACTGGCAGAAAACATAGCTCTTGGAAGCGTATGTACCATGGAAACAAAATAACCATAGCCTAAGTTCTAATCAGGAGCTGAAAGTTATTTCACATCATAAAGAAGTTTTCACTAAAAATTGTTAGATGAAATCAAGGTAAATGAAAGTTTAGATTGTAAAGCACAAAACATGCATGACAATTAGGTGATTTTCAGCTTTGGAAGTCTCATTCAGAGGAAATAGTGTAAACCCTAGCATAGGTCTCACTTCAAATTAGACTGAACAAAATAACAGTACAATAGTGAATAATCTCGTACTGATGGTGAGGGCTATTAGGTAACTTAATGAAGGAGGTCTTTTCCATTGCTAACTTCCATGATTCAAAAGAGAAAAAAAAACATCTGATGGGATTCTTCATAAAGACATGAATACAGAACAAAACCAAGGATTTTGTTGCCACATGGGTTACTAGAAAGAATCCAACAAGAAAATGTTGTTAATTTCTGTTTGCCTTTTCAGAAAGACTACATGCCAAACTAATAAGAAGGTGTTGGTTATACCATGCATAATCAAGGTTACTTGATTACACTATTCACTCTAAGCAAAACCAAAGATTTTTAATTTAGCAGGCAGGTCTCCCCAGCATCAGAAAATTTCTGTCATTCATATTTTGAAAGCATTGTGAACTTCTAAGACAAACATGCAAAACTTAAATACACTTTGGTTTACACCCATTCAACATACAGTTACTATAAGTTGGCAGGTAGGCTAGCAAAGGGTATAGGTGACACTGGCTAGGAAAAACACAGACTGAAAATACAGGGAGGGGGGAGAACCAAAAGTTGCAGGAGCATAAAGCTGAGTTTGCACTAAGTGCTAATAGGGAAAAAGATCATGGATGTCACAGAAGTCCAAGAGACTAGAGTACTCCTCTAAGAATTAGAAGTAGCAGACAAGAAGTCCTCACAGTAAGAACGAGCCCAGGTCCCCTACTGCCTGAATGCTTAGCCCAGCCAGTGTCCTCATACAGAAAGAGCACACGTTGTCCCACACAGTATTTCCTCACAGTTATTTTTGGATACTGCATTACAGCAAACATAATGAAGTTTTACACAGTCTTTGAACACAGAATATTTACCCTCAGAAAAGGTCTCCAAACCAAGGTTCCCTGAGTTTAGAAGTTTAAGACTCCCAAAGAAGAGGAAGGATTTTATACACCCACCTTTTTTCATTTCCATATATCACCCCATAATCAGTATTTCCCTTTAGTTAACTAAAGGCAACTTAAACACAACATCCCATATGCATTCTTCACCAGTCCTGCAGACTCCTCGTGCATTTCTTAGCCATTTTCCCAAAAACCACCTTCCCCAGATTCAGAAGTCTTTCCCTCAAACCCCAGGAAGCACATAACCCTACTAGGCCTGAATAAGACACAGCCCCACAAATAGAGTAGAAAAAAAAAACCCCAAGACTCTCCATTACCTCAAGCACCTTTGATCACCACAAGCTCCTAATGCTCCTCCTCCCCTCCCAGACTGCATCTGAAAAGCTACCCGTACCCCCACCCAGCTGGGCACTGATGGCCATAAGCAACCCCGTTACAGCTGTGCTCCTCCAGCCTGCCGGCAGTCAGGGTGCATCAGAGCTTTGTGCCAAAGAGCAAGAAATCCAAAATCCTGGGCTCCTTGCATCGTGGCTCTAATTTCTTAATCTGAAATGTTCTGGACTTCTTTTCCATATGTAAAATGGGGATCATATTACCACCTGATTAAAGAAGAACAGAGGAAAATATCAGTGGAATATTAATTTAATTTAATATTAAAGCTCTCAGGTGGTCTGAGGATAAACCCCATGGAAAAGCCTATTGCTTAATAATTCTGCTCCCAAGAAAGCGCTTGAAGCACTTGCAGTGAATAAGGCACAAACTCAGGCTCAGCAAAAACACAAGTTTAACGACGTATTGAATAAACACAAGACATGCAGTCACCAGCATAAAGGTTATTGCTACAGCTCTAGCTAGGCCGCGAGGAAACCTGTAAAGGCCTGGGCATCTCTGGGGTGTTATAGCTCCTCAAATATATGGGCACGCTTCCTATGCCAACTGCTTTCATCCATTACCTGGCCTTAGGAAATCATCCAACCTCTTTTGTGCTTCAGTTACGCATATGTATTAATAGTTACTGTTACCTGGTCCTAATGAGTCTTCTTAGGACGTATTTGCATTTCTGTTCTTTTAGGAAATCAATGTTTGAATGATCTTCTTCTTCTTACTACTGACCTTAAAGGGTTTCCTAATGAAACGTCTGTTTCCGCTACCTGTTCACACACAAATCTGCACTATAAGCTTTGCTTTTGGCCTCTAATACTTACTGATACAAAATTATATTTATCAGCTATTCCTGTGAATCTATATATAAGCACCTTCATTCTCACATAGCTGGAGCTTCTGAATTAAGCCTGTGACTATGTTGGCTTGGTTATTATCCTGTAAATATGATCACCTGCACTGATGTGCTCAGAGCAGCATACCACCAAGGACTTAGACTTGTGGAGGTTTCATCATGTTTTAATGAGTTACTGAGTACAGCTGAGCAGAAATATTTTAACCCATTGCAAATGAAAGGTAAAATACCTCAGCCTAAATCTTTTCTACTGAGAGTTAAGCTAAAAGAATTTATTTTGCATCTGTTGTTCTCTGCTAAGCCACAATACAGCTGTGTGTACCCAAGTCCTGTAACTCAGATGCCTGCACAGCACTGAGGACCAATTGTCTTTGAGAGGATGTTGTCTTAGTTCACAGATTTTTTTCAGAAAAAGTTTCATGGCCAAAATGTCACTGTAGGAATCAGTGTAATTTAGAAAAACTTAGGGCTGTTAGAGGGTTTTATACAGGTAGTGAGGGAAGGAACACATTTAATTTTACAGATCAAAGGACTTCATTGAAGAATATCCCTGAATGCAAAGGTAGTAGCATTACTGTTGATGGTCTCTAACCCAAATAAGGGTGTTTATTTATTGTCGCGTATTACAAAATGAAGACAAAATCTTTGCATATCTCTAGAAGTGAGAAAACAACTTGGGGGGGGAGGGAGGCCAAGGGAAAAAAAAAAGCCATATATGCTCAGTTGATAAAACTCAAGTTTGGAAAGACTGTTTCTCATTAATAAGAGAAATACGCTTGTCATTTCACAGAAGAAAAATACTGCTTATATATGTTTAACCTCAGGCTTTTAAAATAGCCATTTCAGCAAGCTGTTGCCTCACATATGCTGACCTCGATCCTAACGTCTCCAAGCTCTTTATGAGTAATCAACAGGCTGAACTCTAAATGAGAGTTAGGTGACAGATTATTTTCCCTAGTATGCAGCCCTCTAAAGAGAAACTCTGCTACTGTTCAACTGAGCACAATAATGACTATATCTTAATTGGGGGAAAAAAAAAATCTCTCATATATTCTCAGGTGCAGTTAACTTGTTGGAATTGTACATGGTGCAGACTTTACTCCAAAGCTAACTAACCAAAATCAGCCTTGTCCACACACATCCTCTCATCTACCTAAACTGACTACAGTGATATAAATACCTTGTACCACTTTGTCTTCATTAGGATTTCAGGTTTTATGTCCAAATTTACTTTTGCAATGGACACTGAAGCCTAAGCAGCAGTTTTGGAAAAGAAATGAGGAAGAGCTAAAGGGAACCAAACCTTCAGAGTAAACATTGCCATCTGAGCTACAGCTATGACTTCCACCATTCTCACTCTCAAAAAAAAAAAAAAAAATGAAATGAGATCTCTAACAACAGATTATCTTACTGTCATGACCTGTATCTACCCAAAAGGTGAGACTTTGCACCACACACATAAATGCCTTTCCAAGCACTGATGCAAAGAGAATCTCACTATTAGCAAGTCACTGAAACTTTTTACTGCTGCATCCACACATTGTGTGAAGAGCTGTCACACCAATTCAGAGCCACTGACCCTTCTGTCTCAGGTATGACAGAGTCAGCTTTCAGGACACAGCATTATCCGTTCTTAATGTTTTCACGTGCTGTTGTTTAGCTACCCTATGACATTTTGTAGCAGGGATTTAATTTCCTAATTAATTTTTCTGAAATTCTACCAAATGGCTGTAAAAAAAAAAGCCTATGAAAAAGTTGACAGTTGCTGTTAAAGCTTAGAAGAGTGTATTGGGCCTGAGCTGGTTTAAGTAGCAGGAGCTGCAGTGGTGCCCGGTGTGGGATAAGGACGTCAACTGCCCCAGGCCAGTCAGAACCAATTCCAGATGGCTCCAGTACTGGTGTAAGCAACTTATTGAGCTCCAAAACCTCAACAGTGGGTGACCCACACTGGAGCAGGGACACCCCCAACGGACTGCAGCCATGGGTGACCCAAGGAGCAGCAGACAAAACCAGTTCTGCACTGACCCAGCCCCCTGCTCCACCCATTCCCTCCCCAAAGGAATTGGGGTGGACTGGGTGTAACAGGCAGCAAAAACCAAGGGAAGCTGAGCCTAGGAAGTGGCGAGAAGAGGTGTTTGACTTAAGCTGAGCCTGGGAAAGGTGGGGGACAGGTCTTTTTCTCAAGGTTTGTTTTGTTGTGCACATTTGTCTTTTTTCTGAATACTCAACTCAGCGATTAGAAGTTTGTGTTAGTTGGTAATAAGATACCTTAAAAATTCTTCAAGTTGATCCTGTTTTGCCCGTGACAGAATTGATAACACTGTATGTGCCTCACTACCAATCCATACTAACCCGTCTGCCCCTTGCAGTGAATCGGCCACCAGGACCACAGCTCACACAGTGTATCAACTCATCAGTCATACAGACAACATATTCTTTGAAAAAGAAACACTGAGGTAGTTCTTTCCCAAAAAGCTCAGGTATTGCATTTTTCAAACCTGATATTTAAATTACTTTTTAAAAGACTATTTTTCTTAGTGCTGACTATTTAGAAAGGCGTATTTTCCCTAAACAAACTCATCCTTGATCCCTGTTTAATTCACAATTACTGGCATTTCTGAAATTAGTAAACACCTACAATTCAGTGGCCTCATTGAGCTAAGCCAGGTTTAGAAGAGGGAGCTGATTTCTCATCTGTCACTCATCATCACCATTAAATTCTGTTTGAGCATCTTCATTGATTCTGCATCTGGAATTTTGCATACTAAGTAAATTTTATTATAAAATCAGGTTCTGCTCCCCAGTGTAACTGTAAGAAAATAACACGTAAGAGGCAAGGAAACCATTTTAACTGTAGACTCACTTCAGTAATAAAATTCAAAGTCTCACAGGTTTCCTGGGGTATTACTGTTTAGATCAAGTGTGTTTTGGCAGACTTACTCATTTAATCACCCCCAAAGAACCAAACTCTCCCCCAAAATACACTTCTCCTTGCTATCTGGAGCCAAAAATTCCAGGAAGGTTTATTTGCAGTCTGGACTTGTGGAATACTAGAATACAGTTTAGAGGGATTTGTATTACCGGAAGAGAGAAAGACATTTGGACAGTCATGAAAACAGACCTTTACTGTACATTACCCCAAAAAAGTATTTTGTTTCCCTACCTAGTCAAGAAGAAGGTATATATATACGGTATAGAAATCAATCGAAAAGTTATAAAATTCAGTGCTTTCTGCATCTATTTTTCACCTCTCTATTAATTTGTAATTAACTGGTCTTATATTTCTGTAAACATCTTGAAAATATGATCCTTATTGTGTCTTGAAAAGAGACAGATGTTGGTAACTGAAAATGGCTAATGAAGAACTGGGAGCTGATGAGCTTGAATAACTTAACTAAGTTGCAGAGTACTTTGTAGGGCATTCAAGAAAAAAGCTCGTATTTTCTAAGGTCCAATTCCTTGCTTAAGTACAAAACCGTCCACATTGTAGCTTCACTCTATTGCAATGCTATCAGTGGCATAGCATCTGTTTGCAGAGACAAAGGCCTACCTTATCAAAGGTTTTCAGGCATGTACATTCTAATTAGTTGCCTAACTCTCAATGAAATTAATAGGATATAAATACCTAAGGAATATAAGGTACTTTACCTACAGCCCACTCCTTAAAGAATCTGAGTACAAAGAGCAGTCATTATAATTATCAATCAGATGATGAATGCCCAGGTAAGAAACATGGCATTCTCAAGCGTAAGTGAGGTCCTTTAAGTACACTTTGGTATGTGAGTGAAGAGAATGCACATATGTAGCAGTAAAGCCTGGCCACAGTTATAAAGACTTTCTTCTTTAATCTGCAGTTAAAAGCAACTTGATTTAACACTACAATAGCAACCATTCATCTCCAGGCTCTCCTATGCCTGCCAGCAACCCTGTCCCTATCTCCACTTATCAGAGGCACAACACTGGATTAGAAGGATCTGTTGGTCTGACCAAGCACAGCTATTCTTGGGTTCTGTGTTTTCTTTCAGTATTTGATACTCCCATCTGCATGGGGATTCCTATCCCCTTGAGGTTCTATACATTAGTGTGAAAGGACCTAGGGTCCAAAGGAGAGCTTGCTTAATGCAGACTTCAGCAGTGCATTACTAAATAACCCTCTCTCTTCTCTTTCTAAGCAACTCCTGCATGCCACTTCCAGCTGTCCCCCTTGCTCTTTGTAGTCCTGGTACTACACAACTGATTTCTAAAAGCGTTACACCCCTCACACAGTTGGTATCAAATATCACACACCCCGTTTAATGAATCTTGATAACTTCAAGGTATGTTTCTCCATTCTTCCTCTTCTCGTGAATTCCTACTTGCTGCACAAATTCTGTTGTGCCCTGTAACCTGTATCATGGGTTTTATTTTAAAAAGTCACGGTACCTTTATGAAAACTACAGGTGGATTTGAAACACCCTGCTACCACTAGCCTGTTAATTTGATGCAGTATTCAGACTTAAGCGTTTGCCTTACAGTGACAGGTAAAGTTACCTGTGTGCCTTTAATGTACACACTCTGCAAATGATTAAGGGAGAAGATGTAAATAGTCCCAGCAAATCCCTGGAATAACTCATGTACATCAAGTTACTCATGGATGTAATGATTTGTAGAAAGAAGACCATATTTTATAGATTAGGACCATTTCATAGAATGCCTGGAACTGTTTTGAGCCATGGGATGTTAAACTATATCAATACATTATTGTTTTTTAAAGAGTTGAAAAGAGAAGGAAATTACTGTAAATCAAATAAAATGTTTCTGAAGGCCATTATTTTAAACTTATTTGATCACTCAATCAGATAACTCTGACAGGATGCTGAGTAGAAAGCTTTCTTTTTCAGGCTGTTCTTAATGTTTCACAGATATTTCCAAATATATTGTTTTAAATTATGAAATGTAGTTTCTCCAAGAGGAACAGTGAATTTTCTTCTTCAAGTTGATCAATAACAAATGATGAGTTTCATTTAGTGGAAGAGGTGGAGTCTGCTATTTCTCTTGTATTCCTTTTTTAATTTTGCTTTCTTGCTCACTTACTTACACACATATGAATACATACATGAAGGGGAAAACAGAAGACTGACAGGTTAACTTTGTTCTATCCTGCTGCATTTAGTACTCTCAGTATTATTCCAATACCAGAAGCTTTTACTGATTTCTGATAGTACCTATAAGTGTTAAAATGATTGCTATTAATGACTGGCAACATGTAACTGAGCTATACGAGTTAGGACTGAAAGTATTTTTCAGTTCTATTCCCAGTATTATTTATTTGGCATTTATAACTTCTTAAGGTATCTCTTCTACTTTTAACTTTTCCCAACTGTATTTTACTCCACTGGGTTGCTCATAGAGTTAATTCTTTAAGCCTTGACCCTTCCCTTAAGCACAGGGAAATCTGTGGAAAGACTCCCATCAACTTCAGTGTGTATTCAGTAGACAATTAATACTTTTTTTTAAAGTGCTTTGTGATCTTTAGTTGACAGGTGACATTTAAACAAAAAATGTTATAAATTTGTTTGTTTTCCCTTACTTTGTTATTGGTGTTTCATGCTATATATCAAAGAATGAACTCACATAACAAAGGAAAATAAATTAAAAAAAAAAACAAGCACAAGACTAGAATCTATTGCTTTATCTATATAGGTCAGCATTAAATCACAAAGGGTATGTTAGCACAGGATAGATCCTGATTTTTTACATACCAAACATTTTGAGAGCTTGATAGTGTGCTTTGCCTTGTCCACAAACTATTCTAATATTTTCTTAAATATTAAGTAAATATTTAGCTAGCTCAGAATAATTTTTGTTATATTATAATTAGAAAATACTGGGAAAATATTTTGGGAAAAGCATACAGTCTTACATGGTAAGGAGTAGTCTGAGATGCATAATTCCCCAAACAATCATTCTTCTTGGGACTTTCATACTATGACATTTTCAGTGGTGAAACTCACACACTGGTAAATACAGCCAGGAATAACTTATATATGCGAGTTCTTTAAAACCAATATTTTTATGGTATCATCACACACAACCTAGTGTCAGGGACCTGAGTGGTCCCAAGACCATTGGCAGATGGGTGTTGCAGATGAGATGGCCAGGGCAATCAAAGCCTATGGATGCTCTCAGAGCCCTAGCACTCAGCACTCTCGGAGAGGCAAGAATCACAAGTCTTCAATCCATCCCATGTGAAAGGGATGGTGGAATTATTCCAACAACAGGAAAAGGAATAGCTTTTGACGGGGGATATGTTTCCTACACATGCACAACTGTGTATCTAGCTTGTGTAGGCATAGCTGAGCTACTCTGAAGCTAGTTAAGAAAAGGGAGTGAGGAGACAAAATCTGCTGATGATCGTAAATAATTCATGTAAACTGGTTTCTGCAGGCAGAGCAGACCTAGCAGCATGCAGTTTAGCTTGGGCTAAGAGCCCAAACATTAACTCAGCTTGGATAACTTTACAGCAAGCACTGATTTCTCAGCTTCTACAGCTAAATTGGCCATCAGTACCAAAGCAAGTATGCTTAATACTAATGCCGGGTTATTGGTGCCGAATGGCATTCACAGGAGTACCCAATTTTTTGTGATTCTTTTTTAATCCAGAACTAGGAAGTAGTTCTTACTGTTTATTTTGTTGGCTCAGATTATCCCTCACTCCCTAATGTTTTGGGGCTTCTTGGTCATTTCCAGGCCATCTTCTCCTTGTCTATCCTAAAAAATGAAGTCCATGACCATCATGGATGAGTGCTGAACATGCTCTTAGGGTTCATAACTGCAAGGTGACACAGCTGTTCAGGATACACCTGAGGAGTCTATAGCTCCTCTCCTTTCTTGTCTCTGCCTCTGCAATTGCACCACACATACATTCAGGTATTGCTTGAAGTAGAAATAGCTGTACGGTTGTACAGCCATGCTCATCTCTTCGCATTTGGATTAGGACAGCATTCCTGCCTGACGTATGGCTTCCCAACTGCCCTCAGACTTTTCTCTCTGGCTGTGAGATTTCTGCGGTTAGGAAATATTCTTTCTTTTTTTTTGCTGGAGAAACTACTACTTTAGGTTCTATAAACACCAAAGCCCCATATATTCTCAGTGGTGAATATTTCTTCTAAAAGCAGAAGCTTTTGACATAAAAATTGCATTAAAAAAAAAAAAAGAAAAAAATATGAATTCTCTTCCACACTGAGAAAAATATCATTACTGTTTGATAGACAAAACAGTAAAATTTCAGATTTTGTGGTCTTTTTCCTTTGGAGAAGACACCTATTAACACCGATGCAGTGTTAATATTTTTTTGATTTTTTTGATTTATTTTCATTGATGCAGTCCTGTTTATCCGCAGAGACCATGAACCTGACCATAGAAGGAAACAAACAATAAGAGGCAGTTTATTTGCTCCCTCTTTCAAAGCAGGAGCGTTCAGAAGTTCTTTTACTTTCCCACTTGACCTTTTCTGGGCCAGATTACCATCCTTTCTCTTACTCTCTCCATGGCTTTTTGCTGCATTTTCTGTTTGCTTCACCCAGTGACTGGTACTCACAACATCACCAAAGGGCATCAAAACTATCCTTTTATGTGCAGTTTATTATACAGATAATAAGTACAGATATTCTTGGTATTCTTATGTAAGCTTTTTGTCTATGTACACATGACAATGCCACAAAGCTCTTGTATTTTCAGTTTTCAAGAGTGCTAACTCAATTTATTGTTCACTAAATCTACCTAGAAGGCAGGTGTTTTTCTAGCTCTTAAAATGTTCCATTTCTTGTGGAGGCTCTTGACTGGGTGATAAATCTGGGCCTATTCCAAAAACCTAGATGCTGAAGGAGGAATTAAGTTTTCACTGTTACTTAATTCTGTCTACTAGAATTTGTACTCACTACTTACTATTTATAATTTACTTGCCTTAAGTAGCTTTTCCTGTTATTCAGTGTCTCTGACATTAGATTACTTTTACAAAATGTTTCCTGACATATTATTCAATCCTTAACCTTATAATAATTGTGTTTCTTTTTAACCTTCTCTTAACATCACTTACCATTTTTTTACCCCTAGCACCTATTGCTGCATGGTAATTTTCCCTGAAGAATGTCTGTCCTTTTCTCTCCTGCCAAAATTATATTCTGCTGCCAGTTCCCTGGAAATACAGTGTTAATATAAATTTTGCAATGTTTCTCTAGCCATGGAGCAGATCCCGTTTGAAGTTTTTACTAATAGTTCATTTCTCCTTTGAAAAAAAAAAAAGTTTTTTCTTTTTTTAAAAAAATTACTACCTCCATTTTTAAGATCAATTTTAAGTAGTTACTTAGGAGCAGATAAGATTGCGGAGTGCTACAGAGATAGAAAAAGGCAAATAGAAATTAACAGTAGTCTGAAAATTTTATCAAAGTGATGTTGTAAGTTTGGAACATTGAAAAGGCAATTAATAGAAAATATGTTAAGTTTGAATTTGGGGGGAGGCTGCACTTGTTTTCTCATAAGTTTGGCTCTGTCACTGATTTTCACAAGTCTACAGTGTGATTAGGGCACCCATGGATCATTATTCATTGTCAAGACTCTGGATGGGAGCTCTGGTCCAATTTTCAGAAAAAAGATGCAATTTTAACTTTAGTTTCACTTGAGATTAAATTGTTTACTTCTAGACACAGGCAAGCTAAAGTACTTCGAAAATTCAAGAATGAAGTAGACATTAATTTCAGCATTACTCCTACATAATAGTCTAATCGAAAATTCACTTTGCATGTAAATGTTTCTCTTGTATTACTTATCATTTTAAACTATTAAGGAATATGGGTCTTCTAAAAGATGATACACAAAACCAAGTGCTATTGTTGTAGTATTATTTTATATAATCTCCAGCTGAAGAAGTGTTTCTGATGTTCAGTCTACATCCTAACTCTTTAAAATCTTTGTTGTCACAATGTAAGAACAGATCCTTATCTGCTCTTTTCTGGAAACTCTTTTAATTATTTGCAACCTTTAATTGGGTCTTATCACATTTCTCTTATTGTACCTCTTTGTGAAAACTTATAAAAGGAAACAAATTGCTGTATTTTTAAAATGGATCTGTATGTGCACTTACTACAGCCAAATATCTAAATTTCTACTAGAGTCTTTTTAAAGGTGAAGGTCAGGGATATCATCTTATAATAGGAGATGATAAAGAGGACTCATATTAAAACAACCTAGCCGTGTTCATTGTTTCATGCTACTATGACTCATGAGACCGTAAGATGTCTAGTTCGTATCTGTTTGAAATATCTACTACCACCTGAGGCAGCTACTATAACTTGTGGACCTTCTTATTGCAGAGATACTACTTTCTTTGACCTCCTGTCTTGTTTTGCTGAGATTGACAAGCACCTAAGTGTTACTGAACAGCCACAAGATTGAGAAGGAACTGCCCCTGTGGCTCAGTGCAAGAATTTGGGGCTCAACACAAGGATCTGGGGACTGTGAAAGTGGCAAGAGCCTCCTCTGAAGTTCTTCTTCCTCCATTAGGACAGTTATTGGAAGCCAGTTGGCTTGGTAGATGATTGTTGCTTAACCTCACGTCAGTGATATCTTCACTTTATCTTAAGACAGGGTCAATACCCTGTGGACTGTTCTCAAAAGGAAACCGCCAATGAATAGTGAAAGTAGTAGAGGGGAGCATCCCCCTCCGTCCTGCTGCCATGTTCTGAGCTTGACCTTGCTGCTGACTTGTTTTGTTACAGTGAAAATGGTAGTAACACTTTCCATTGAACTTATGAATTAGAAGATAAAGAGTTTTTTTCTACCTTCTACAGGTCATTGGAATAGCTTAAGAGAAATACAATTGTTCTATCCTTGTTACACACCATAGGCCTTTTTTTTTTCCATTTGATGTCATTAGTTTTCAGAGCAACTTTATAACAGTGGGAGCAAAGAATAAGCACAGCTAACACAAAGCAAAATGCATGAGCCAGGGGCTGAGAAGAGGGAAAAATATGGATGTTTCCAGGACAGTCGAGCTGGCAAGTATCTGCTACAAAACTTTTGCAGCATCTGCAGTTCTGCGCGTTCCCAGCAGAGGGGGAAAGAAGCTACACCATGGCAAGTTATTTGCATATAAAATCTAGTGTGATGTGCTATGAAGGGGGAAGAAAGTGTTGGTTAGAATAAAAATTCAGACCAGGGGCATAAAATTTCTGCATTTGCATTTTTCCATATATAATTGGGCTTAGCTGAAAGTAAAATATGATAACTTTGGTCGAGTATGCATAGAACTGAGGACCTGGCATATATGTATGATACAAACTTGAAATAAGCATTTTAAAGCTACTGGCAGAAATGAATTGCTTCTGAGTACTGAACCTAGGTCTACTGAGTTATGCACAAGTACTTTATCCATGTATGCATTTTACCCTCACAGTATGCGTCCAGATTTTTAATTTGTCCCTTTGCAAATTAAAATTCTCTTGTATCATGTATATGGATGTTTTAGTCTTAGACTACATTCTTTCTTTACCACAGTGGAATCATAGTATCCATTGCTTTCATATTTTCTTCCTTTCAAATCCATTAGTCCTTCAATAGCCCTCCCTTACTTCTTCCCAGGCCCAGTATGCCCAGTATTATTCCTCTAATCCCTTTCTCAGGCATTGTTATTTAGGTTTTAAATTCCCTACATCTTTTCTCAACAAATAGTGGGATCTGTGCCAAAAACTTCCAGAAGAATTATCCTGGGATGTTCTGTTTTGATCAGAAACAGAAAAGCGTGTCCCTGATTCCAGGTCTGTAATAACTGTATTACTTTAGTGTTCAAGAGAAATAAAGTGCTCTTAAATTTTTAGGTAAATATACATCCTATTTTAATCTTTCCTTTTTGCTCAATCACAATTACATTCTGTGTTTTCTCTATGCCATGATTTAACTCTGAATATGAAATACTGTGGCAACCTTCCCACTCCCTGAATAAGCACAAAAGATTATTCCAAACACAATACATGATGCAATATTTGTGTTTGAGCAATCAGAACCTGATAAGGCTGTCTTTAAAAAGCCATGAACCATGTGCTCTCACAGAATCTCTCCTAAACACACCTGGGTTAATGCATTCAAATCCTGACCTGTGACAAGATTAAAACATCATATTTACAGTCTGTGTGACCTGAAGACTTGAAGTCAAATGGCTACAATGGAAAATGTGTCATGCTTTTTCATGCTTCTTACGTATCAAGACATCCTGTATCCTCTAAACTAACGAAAATGCTTCATTTTTGATAAACAGGTAATACCCATCTGAACACCTAAAGAAATTCTTGTTTCTGTATCTGGTCTCCCAGAAAACCTTAAACACATACATGCATGTGACACTGCACAGCCTGAAAAGTCAGTCAGTCTTAATGTTTTCAGCAGGGTCCACTCCAGGGACCCTGAAAGGTAAATTGGCTCCCCATTCTTTTCCAGCACTCCTGCTATTCTTCAAGCAAGTTCAAAACCTCATACTGATAAAAGGCAATTGTCACATATGGTAACACCTATTATCTTCCCAACATCCAGATGAGAGTACTAACTTTTTACATGGTGAAGTAAAAGAGAGCGGGAGGAAGAGAGAAAAACATATACACTCTTCTAAGTTGAAGAAAAATGAAAATATATTGGGCAGAAGCAGTTCATTCTTAAAAATACTGATCAGTTAGCAGGCAAAACACAGCTCTGTCACCCTCCTAGTGTCTCTAATAAAACCTCATCCAATTTTTTTATGGAGTTTGTTTCTTTGGTTTCTAATTAACACTTGTATCTGAGGGTTTAATCACAAGATTCGTCCTTTCTTAGGCAAGTAGCTGGGTTATAGACCTGTGATACCAGTTCTTATCTAGCTCAGCAGGTCTGATTATGTCTGTGCCCTGTCAATCTGTTCCCTTCAGGACTGTGCAATAGTAATCAATGGCTAAATTGTACCTGCCCTAAGTGAAATATATTTTGCTTAGAACAAAAGCATTTCTGGGGGAAAAGAGATAAAAAACACTACAACAGAAGTAGTCCCAAATTCTTTAGATATTGTCTTCAAAATTTCTCTTTGTCAGCATGTTTTTCAGAGGGTATGTAATATCTCACCTCATTTCATAAAGGCATTTGGCTCTTTAGCATTCAACAGAGACATGTTCCCAGACTTGGAAAGCAAACCAGAAGCGGCATTTTCACTGGAAACTGGAAGGTAGCTGTGGCCATTCTGACTTCCCACAGCCTCTCAAAATGCCAGGTCAATAAGCAGTCATAGAAGATCCAATACATGGTACCTTCCATCTCTGATGCAGTCACACAAAGCCAACAATGCTCATAAAAAATGCTGCCTCTCAGTATTAATGTTATTACATATAGTTCTGCTTCTGTCATACAGGGGCTACCTATAAGAGGGATGGAGATAACCACAGCACATGGAATTCTATTTATGGAGTATGAGATACGAGGTCTTACCCAGGGTGGCTGATAAAAACACAAATACACAAAACCACAAGTATATATGTATATTGCATTGCCTCTAGGCAGAGCCTTTGGTGTGCATCAGGTGGGTCTGTCAGCTTCAGTTATTTTGGATCACTCAGTAGAACAGAGATGATAAGGAACAAATTTATCTTCTAGTAATACCTAAAACAATCAAGCAACCGGAAGCTTCTGGTTCTTCCAATCTGCTTGCATCCAAATGGTAAGTTATCCTGCCACTGTCCTTTCTAAAAGTAACTCATCTTACCATTCATTTCCATGGTATGGATATAGCAGGATAAGCCTAGCATCCCACAGTATCACACTGGAAGTCTCTGTAGGTTTGCATCCCTCTCCACATTCTCATATCCTTAAGTGCTAAGATATCCTATGCCAATCTGCTCACTGAGCACTTGGCATATGAAATCATCCCAGCTTTTTCCTGGACAACTTCTCTGTCGTCAGGCTGGGTTACTTGAGACGAGAAATGTGAGTCCTCAGTTACAAGGGTATAGAGCTGGTCTGAATGCATAATCTGTCACAGGTAAATGGAGAAAGGTAAACCCCAGCAATGTAGTGAAAGTTATATTTTACCTCTCTAAAGGCTGTATCCGTTATTAGGAATACCAGGTGTGCAGAATTAATATGATCCCACCAGCAGCTTTTGTCTCTGTCCTATAAAAACAACACACTTCTGTTCACCTTCAAGTGGGCCTTAGAATAAATATTATAGTTGTGAGCTATAGCACCTCTCCTCCTCAGGGCTGTAGCTTTCCACCTCCTGGTATCTGTGGCTTCACCACAGAAAGCCATAAAGGTCCTTCCTGATTATGTTGCAGATATTGTGCAGCCTGGTAGCAGGAACATCACTAAGCAGCATGTCTTATAAACACCCATGTGGATGCTTATGTAGCTGAGAGGTCTGTGAGACTGGTGAGGTAGGGCAGTGTGTATGTGCTAGAAAACTCCTTTTAATGGGGCCCAAAAAGCAAGTCATACAGTTTGTCCAAATTTGTTTCGCCTCAGGTGTGGTGCAGACACGCCAAAGACAAACTAAAAGCTATAGTGTGGACACACCTTACACATGCTAATCTGTAAACTGAATTTGGAAAGAATTTCCAAAGAGTATACATGCAGCTGTATTGCCTAAATTTAGCTGTTTAGCTTCAACCTCCCATGTCTGAGTATTTTCAATGTTATTACGCTTTAGTAATACGTAGATGCTATTAGAACCTGAGAAAAACAGAGTGGCAGAATTTGACCCACTGGATATACTGAACAGATCTGATGAAGATGATAAGCAAACTTAACCTCTGAGGATTTAAAATTCAAACAGCTTTCACTTTCATTGACATCTGGCCTATCTGGTTCCAGTTGGGAAGAAGTGATGAAATAATACTGAAAAGACCTAGTTTCTTCCCTTTCAGTACTGCTAACTTCAACCATGCATATAGAATTGCACTAAAACTCATTATTCTTCACACAATCTTTGAAGAAATAGCCTATTTCACAGTTTTTAATTGCATGAAATTTAAGATTTTGGAATGTGTTTTTGTTTATTACAATTAAGTAACATTATTTCAACTCTTCAACAAAAAGCACCCAATACTAAATTGCAGAAAGAAAGGTACTTTTCTCAGAGGTTCACGGCCGCTGGCCTTCAAGGCCGAGGATGACTTTCACCTTTTAAGACAGGGCCACACCATGCTGCATCATGTTCAAAGATATTCTTAATAAACCAACATGGCTCTCTAGGGATCCAGAAGCTACCACTCCAGAGGACAACTGATGTTCATCAAAACCAAATAATCTCTAGTCTCTTTAGAGCTTCTCATCTCAGTCCTTACAAAAATAAGAAAACCAGTTTAACAGAAAAATAATGAAACAGACTGTAACAGTCTGAAGTGTAAGCAGTATCTTTACAGTGGATCAGTGCTCCCTGTCTTTCACCACATAATCTCTACTGTAAATGGGATCAGCTACAAAGCATAAACAATTAGTGGCATACAATATGCAAATATTGGTAATACCTATTTCTTGCTATAAAGCATCTAGCAAATGTAACATTTTTCTCTAGCTAAACCCTGCAAGCAAAACAAATGTTACCGTGCCAGTGTTCATACAACAGTTCCAAATAGTATTAGCTTAGAATTGAAGTAAAGCACATTATCCTTCAGAATAATCTTCAAAGAAATAGGATTTTTTTAATGAAAGAGTTTAATAACAGAACGTTAAGATTTTGAAATGTGATTTTCTTTGGTGGAATTAAATAGAATGTTTTCATCCTTTAAAACTAAGTGCACAAAAAATCTTAATTTTAAGACGACCAACTGTGATCATGCTAACAGCAATGGAATTGATGAAATAGGATACATACTTTTAATTCATGGGTTCCCATCCATGGGAACCTCTTGTTCTTCAATTTCCCTGTTGCAGTTACATTGTTAAGTGGATGAAACAATTTTTTTCTTTTTTCTTTTTATTTTCATACTGCCATGACATTTGTTTCATGTATAACCAGGCCTACAGTGTCCTTCTATGACCCTTGTAGCTACACCAACACTGGAAACAACCTGCAAAGAGATTTAGTAAAATACACAGCATAACTAGCTACTGGGGAGAATTTCAGACTGTATTTTGGAGTATTTTTACAATCATTTATCAGGTTTGTATACATATAGAAAGACCAATTAACTTAGACACTACAAGTCCATAAGAATAGCCTACGTAAATGAATGAATTCTGGAAGCAAATGCCTCTGTGAAATAAATTATTCAACCGTTTTGGCAGACAGCTTGTTCTTTATCCTATGCTTCAGTGGAAAGCAGAAGAAAATGTAACTGGAGCAGCCTTGTAACATAACATACGTAAATCTTTTCTGAGCTATTTGGTGGCAATTTAAATGCCCCTAAGCATGCAGACTGATGGTCTTGATAATTGTTTTCCCAGTCATTTGGGAATCTTCTAATCATTCCTTAAATTTTGCATCAGTAACACCTGTACTCTCTCAACAGAGACTTTTGGGACTGTGGGCAGAACTACATGCTGATGTAACTCCAAATTTCACTGCTAAGAACATGTCAGCAGACAGCATTTGGTTCAGTGGAGATGTTATCTACATGTGAACAATGAATATTAACAAGTCATTTCCCGCCTGCAGATTTATGTAGAGTTGCTTTGTACTGTTAAAAATTGCCAGTATTTTCTGTAGGTAGTTTATATATCCATTGAGTAAATTTGAATGGCACTTAGGGAATACATATTTGGATGAAAGGAGCTATAGAAATTGACCTGATGTAGTGAATCTGAGTACAAATTAATTCATTTATCATGAGACAGATATCTTCACAGGCGAGTATTTTCCTATATCCCACTCAGCCTCCTTTCACATTTTGCCATTGTTAGAAGAGACAAGATAAATCCCAGAAACTTTATCAGTTACAAAATTCCTTTTCTCTTCATGTG
Source organism: Ibidorhyncha struthersii (assembly GCA_013398815.1). Lineage (NCBI taxonomy): Eukaryota > Metazoa > Chordata > Aves > Charadriiformes > Charadriidae > Ibidorhyncha > Ibidorhyncha struthersii. The sequence continues at coordinate 129,970 of VZSZ01001084.1, forward strand.
ACTGACAAAGAAAATAAAAATGATTGAGAATCAATTGTTCTTGTAAAGCTCTTAAGAACGGTCTGCAGCCTTCCAGCAGTTTTATTCAGCTATATGAGCATCAGCCAACTATAGCCCTTTTGTTATTAATTAGGTTTAATTCATTTTCAATATGTCTTCATTTATACATTCAATATTGTAGAAACCAGCACCACTATACACTCACCCCTTTCCACACAGATTAGTTGCACTCAGACAACAAGTATCTTCACTGTCAGACCTGGAATCACCTTAGATGGAATGTTTCCCCAGTGGCTCATTGACTTCAGCAAAACTGTCACCGTCTACAGAAAACAGATCTAACCTTCTGTTAGGGAAAGCTTTATAGGCTTGCATCTGTGGCATCCATTCAAAATGTTGCAGTACTCACACTTTGGAGAAGTGGCTGTAGCAGATCAGCATAAGGGTTCATCCAGCCCGGTATGCTGCCACAAGAAATGGCCATAAGTGAGTGCCTGCCCACAGGTCACACAGTGGTAACTCTCTGATATAGTTTCCCAGCTCCAGGAGTTTGTGACTTAGAGACTTCCTGAACCAAAAATGGTATCGCTGTAGTTAATAACCCCCTCATGGATCTGTCTTCCATTCTAATTTGTCTAAATGTGTTTCAACACTATGTAAATGTTTAAGCATCCACAGCACCCTGTTGCAAGGAATGCTTCAGCTTAATTATGCATTGTGTGAGAACAGAAAGCCTGATCTGCAAAGGGCAAACTTAGCTCCTAAGAGACTTGACAGTTAGCCTGGCCTTTGGAAAGGATTTAGGATGAATTTACTGTGATGGGCTCTTTATGATTAGAAATGCCATCTTGTACATTATCTAGGACTAGATATCTGCAAAGAAGTTCCTGAAACGAGAGCTATAGGACGTAGATATGCTGCTGCATTGGAATTAGGTGCTTCCTTAACAGACGGTCTGGGTGAAGGGAAGAGCCACCAGGAGCAGCGGCTGCCTGGGACTGAACAGAGGGCAAAGCATGACAAGCAGAACCTGAGCTGGCAGTGTTATGTGTGACAACTGAAACTGAGCTTGGCTCAGATTGTGGACTGATATTAATCATCTGTGAGCTGGGGATAAAAGCTACCAGCATGCAAACTGTAATGGGAACAAACCCTGGATTTGCTGTTATTCGTGGAAGTTTGTCACTTTTGCCTTGCCTTGCCTTGCCTTGCCTTGCCTTGCCTTCCCTTCCCTTCTCTTCCCTTCCCTTCTTTTTTCTTTTTTTTTCTTTTTTAACTGAAAAGACTATGTTAGGTACTGAGGCTCTGCCTCACAGAAGAGCTGGAAATAATGATCTCATATAAATGGATTAATGTAATGTATTTAAAAATGAAAAGGATTAAGCTCTTGCTAAATTATTTAGGTCTGCTTATGAATATACATACAAGTATAGACAGAGCTTTTCCTTTTGTTTTTTACTTGAAGATTTGATGTCTTTTAAGAAAAAGAAAGAAAAAAACCTATATCAAATAAGGATGAAATTGGAATCCTTCTCCCTTATTTAACTGAGCCTTTGCTCTGTAAACAAATGTGACCCCTGTTTTGTGTTGGTGCTATTAAAGATGCTGATTGCTGCATTCAGCCCCAGACATTTTTTCACTTGAGTTACAGGAAATGAGATGAGAACCTCTCCTCAGATAAAAATATAATTCCACTGTGATTCAAACACATTGTAAAGATGGCTGGATTTCCACACAGACAAAGCTGTGAGCCACCATTAGATCACTAGTATATCTATAAAGGCTAGTCATGCTGAGACAGTGACAGGTGCATACATTAACACATCCCAAGCTCATAGTTAAGATCTGAATCTGAAGAATTTCAGGCTGAGTTATGCATAAATATATTACAAGAAAGACAGGAGAGCAATGACAACCAAAATTATAATTGTAAAGGACTTCTTTTCTAACTCCATGCTTCAACCACTCAAAAACCTCAAACGCTCACTCTAGTGATTTAAATATTCCTAATTTTAGCATCTTCAAAATGGTACTAGAAAAATCTGAGCAGGAACATTTCGGCCATTTCATTTGAATAGGAGAGTGAGAAAAAAATTAATGCAACTTAGCCATTATAAAAAGATTATTTCAATGATCTTCTGAGCAGTATAAATGATGAAGCACCAGTAATTGTGAAGGTGAAATACAAAGAAATAACCTTCACTGAATATGCATTCATATGTGTTCTAATTCACAGCCATACAATGTAAAACAGACTGAAAATTGGCTTACATGGCACACAAAAAATTCAATATGGTACAAGCTGACATCTTCTGACAAAACTGTTCCATTTTAACCAGCATCTTGTATGTTGATTTATGACAGTTTCTGTATCATAAATCACAACATGTTGTAGGCAATATTATTTTGGTGCCAGATAAAGATGTGAAAGAACCTCCTACACTGGTATTGTTATATGTTATTTTAGAAATATAACTTACATCTCATACTGAATCTGACACAGGCAAGAGAAGTTCTGAAATAATGTCTACTTTATACTCCAAGAGATGAGAAGGGTTGGGTTCTCTTGCTACAACCAGTCCTGAAGACAGGTAAGCTACTTAGCTAGCCAGATGACAGGTTCAGCTTCATACATTGACCATGCATGGAAAGCAAAGTCATCCAGAAGCAAGTGATCCAAATACTCAGTGTTCATGTCAACAAATAAATTGTGTCCATTTGTTGATCTGACAGGATATGAAAATTACAAATATTTTCATGTAGTGACTGAAAATAAAAAGCAACTATCCTTGTTTAGCAAGTACAATCTAAACTTCAGCAGGTAGAGTTTTAGAAACCCTAAGAAGTCTTACAATAAGTTTTACAAAGACTTGAAGGCTAAGGGTTTTTCGTTTTCCTCATCTCATTTCCCCTGTCAGTAAGTGGAACTAAAAGACTTTGAGTCGCAATAAAATTGTCAAAGTCTAACCAGTTATTCTAGTCCAGCTTCAATGTGTAGTATTTCCTGTTCTAAATCCTGCTTGTCCTGAAACCAATTTTATGCTGGGATATTTTGGCTTACCATAGCATCATACTGTGGGTATAAGGGAAAGGAAAGCTTTAGTACATCAGCCAACCAAGTAGAATAGATGGTCCCCTGTATAACTGCTTGAAAAATTGTTACTCAGCCTCAAAATGTGAATGCTTTCTTAAACATTCAGCCAACATATTACTTGGTGCTAAGGAATTTAGGCATTTTTAGACAGCTCTTCTCATAGCACAATTCCTTTTAATTATGTCATAATGTAACATGTCCTAATATTATTGATACTTCATGGAACAGTACAAAAGCACTGTAAAAAATAAACACCTTTGCTTTTACTTGAGGTAGGCCTTTCCCATTTACAATATATATCCACACCTCTGCCACATATAGGACTTGTCATACAGGTTTTTTCTTAAAGTTAAAGGACCAGGTATATCATGCTATGATAATAAAACTGTGATATTCAGCCTATGGTATCAGATTCCTCTTGTTGTTCTCCCTACATGAGGAATACATTTACAGCTGATGAAAATGTAGAGGAATTTTGACAAATAAACAGAATCCTCAGCATTCATATTTTGCTGAAAGTTCATCTTCTTGTGTCACCATCACTGATATGAGTTAAGATCAGCAAGCCAAAGTCTATCCAGTGAAAGGGTAGGAGCAGCACAGTGCTGAGTTTCTTTTACACCTTGGCAGAATATCTGATACTTAATTTTGTGACTGCCCCATGTTTTGTGCATGGTGAGAGAACAAGAGACGCAAGTCATAAATTGAAATGGGAAATTCCAGCTGGATGTAAGAGGGGAAAAGAAATCACTGTGAGGATATAATGCAATCTCCATCTTGGAGGTCTATAAGACCCAAACGGACAAAACCTTAAGCAACCTGGTTTACATCTAGTATTGATCGTGCTCGGACCAGGAGGCTTGACTAGAGACCTCGGGAGGTCTGTTCCAACTGAAAGGAGTGTCTGATTCTATGAACCTGTTTGATGCTTACAATTTTGAATACAGAAAAAAAGGATTCACTTCACTTTCTGTTTTTAAATACTATAAGAAAATGATAGAAATATATGTAACAGTAGCTGATATGTACTCAGAAGAGAAATGTTTCTTGTCAATGGATCAAGAAAGGGGTGTCAAGACTGTCTCTCTTGAAATCAGTGGCATAAGTTCCCATGAGTAATGTCAGAGTTAGGATTTCATTTCATTTGTTACCTTGATAAGCACTCACCATAGAAGCGCAAACTGTTCATATCCAAACACTAAACATCATTATGCATCAAGAGAGTGCCAAAACTAAGCTACCAATCTTTAAAGAAAATATGTACTCATCCATAGCACTGACTTTGAAGCTATGGGGAAAACAAAAAACTCTGTTTGGTCACCAACACTTTAGATACTTCAGTTTGGAAATGTTTGTCCTATCCTGAGATTCAATTTATGAATCTGCCAAATAACCATATTATGAAGGCTGTAGAAGGAATTAGCAGACAGTGATGTGACATTATAAGATTCTCACCTTGACAATATTGCTAATCTCCACATTGTGTATATGACTTTAGAGTGCAATTTCTTGATAAGGAGGATGCTGAAAAGAGAGAGATAAGGACTGACCTTTTCCTAACCTCTCCTATTAGAGTCCACCATGGGAATAAGGTGGTTTTTTTCTGGAAAACTGAACACAGGAATTCAGTCTGAAATGACAAAATAATTGTCAGCTTTTGATGGTCACCTCTTTTAAAATAAAATGCAACTCGAAATTCTCTAGACTGTATGTCAGCAGCCTGTCATCCAAATAGAAACTGACCTACACATTTTTCAAGCTGAAAACAAGGAAATATTGTGCAATTATGCTTGTGGTTATCTCAGTATAAATTTCAGTTTGATTGCATTTGAAATTCCTTCAGATATATATTCTGTGTGCATCAGGTCCTCATGCTTTGCTAGCACAAATATTATGAAAAAGACTTTTGAAGCCTGAATAATTACATTTTGTATGAAAGAAAATGTAAATGAGATTTTCATAAGCTCATTTTAAAAGCAACAGTTCACATAGATTATACTGGATGGCAGTCTGACTCATTCAAGAAAGAAGAGGAATAACATGTCTTATACAAGTAGTTATAATTAAACAACCATATGAACCTTTGAACTGGGTCCACTTAATAAGACATAGCCATCATTCATTACCAATTCAGTTTATAATTTTCATTGGCATTTTCTATTATCGTTTACCTGTTTTTCAAAATTATCTGGTGAACATCAATAAGCAAATTATTTTCCAGCATCAAAAACATGTAAAAACTTCCAGATAAACATATTTCATAGAATCATAGAATCATAGAATGGTTTAGGTTGGAAGGGACCTTAAAGACCAGCTAGTTCCAACTCCCCTGCCATAGGCAGGGACACCTCCCACTAGACCAGGCTGCTCAAAGCCCCATCCAGCCTGGCCTTAAACCCCTCCAGGGATGGAGCTTCCACAACTTCTCTGGGCAACCTATTCCAGTGCCTCACCACCCTTAAAGTGAAAAATTTCTTCCTAATATCTAATCTAAATCTACCCTCTTCCAGTTTGAAGCCATTTCCCCTCGTCTTATCACTATGCTCCCTCTCAGAGTCCCTCCCCAGCTTTCCTGTAGGCCCCGTTTAGGTACTGATACTGGTACACCCCTTTAGGCATTTTGTTATCTTCTCCTAAAAAAATCCATGAAAAGAAAGAGGGCAATCATACTTTATTTAGTTATTAAATTAATTCTATTTTACAGCTGTTGTAAGGAAAATTGTATATAAAGAGGCTACAAAAAACAGTATTCTGTTTAGACAATGCTGTCTCATGTAAGAAACTGTTTCACAACAATATGCAAATTCTGGCAACATTTACAATACATTTTCTTAAAAAAAATAAAAATTAGAATGCAGTATTGACTTCAGTATTGTTTCATTTTATGCTTACTACTCATTTGTTTATATTATTTGCTGTGTTATGTCCACTCTACTGAAACAAAATACTTCAATATTTTGTGCTTTTTCTTTTTTAAAAAAAAAAAAGTCTACGAAACATTTTGAAATGTCAGCTTTTCCACTTGGCTGAAGATGAAAATTATTCTCAAAATGTGAGAACTTCCAGACAAGTAGAATTTCTGTTTTCCTAGCAAAGGTAACAATGAAGCCCTGTGTTCATAACAGTTTAAGATGCTTTTTTTTTTTGCTGCTCATCCTTCCATGCTCTTATGACCAGGAACTGGTCAGTGGCTCCGCATGAGCAAAAATCCCTTCAGCTGACAGTAAATGTGCCCAAATCAGGAAAAACCATCAGAGGCTGGGCAGGTGTCTGTACATACTACTGCACACACAAATACTTTTACATGACTGATTTCCTCAGTATCATCTTGAATGCTGAAGGAATGAATTTTTAGGGACAAAAGATAAGAATGATAACCTTAATGAAAAATCAAACCAGTAACATGCTCATGGACCACCTGGTCTAGTGTTAAGATGGCAATTTCAGATCATCTTTTGAGGTAAATAAGATAAAAAACTGTTAGTATGTTTATCTCCAGTTACCTTTGTCTTGAAAATCAGTTACATAGCTGGTATGCAATACTGATAAGGTTGTGACCTGTCTGGCAAACACAAGACCCTTCCCTTTGTTCAAAGGAATGAGTGCCAATAATACTTCTCACAAATACTTCGCTAACCACTCACAAGAAACTGTTTTAGGATGTATTAAAAGATTTTGTTGGAAAAGATGAAGAACCTACCCTCAAAAGTCCTGCTAACAAAGTGGAACACAAGTGAGAAATGTATGAGAAAATCTCTCATTTGAATTCAATTATTTGAGACAGAAATGAAATGTCCTTTTTCCAAACTAAGTTTATATATATAACTCTTTGCCATATATACTATGTGTGTCATAATTTTTCCCAAACTCCTTTTCCTCCTTTCTTTACTAATTGTTGAATCTTCACTTAGTTCCATGGGCTCTCTAGTTTCAAGAACATGGAAAGTGTCAACATTAGAGTTAAAATATTAGTTGGTTTTATGCTATGCATTTGAATTAACAAAGAACACACAAATAGCTGTTTGTTGGCTGTATGGACTAATGACTGGAATAGCATCAACACAGTCTATTAATAAAAATTCAAGAATAAACAGCTGAACAATAAAACATTATTAAGACAAAGAACTTCCACAGGTGTTAGAATGTTTTTGGAAATTTGAGGGGTAAGGGGAAAAAATGCCTGATATGACTACTTCATTGCCAAATAATGTATTTATTAATTTCTATATAATGAACATATTATGAATAATTGGCAGTTCAGAGGTATTACTAATATATTTGTGAAAAAGTAAGCATAAATTTACAATACTGAACAATGACACATATACCTACTATTAAAGACAGAACTATGTTACCTTCTCAGACACATAATTTTAGTCTAATTACATATTTCTGAAGATATAAGAATAAAAATATGAAAGAAAATGAACTGGTATCCCTGACTTTCAGAGAAAAAGAAATGTTTATATAGATAACATGCTGAAGTAATATATAAGTAAGATCATAACATTACAATGCAAATATAGAAGAAATTTTTGTGTCTAAAGTTTTGAAAATGTATGTGATATCCTGGTGGATAGACATTATAGTGGAGCTAGTCCAAAACAAAATTCAGTGCCAAAATTAAGTAGTTCTTTCTGCCCATGGAATGTGCATATATATGTGCATACATAGAGAAACACTTGGTAATAAATATATATACTTGTATATGTGTATATATATGCATACATATATACTTGGAAATAAAGTAGCCTCATGTTCAATATTTTTGGTAGTAATAAGTATATTGAAGAACTGTAATGCAGGATAAGTAATATTATTCAGGATTTCCGTGAAAAAATATTTTAACTGTGTATTCCAAGAGAAAAATATCTCAAATTAAAGCTTTTTTTTTTTTTCTTTCCTCATGTTCCCCCAGCTTTTCTAGTTTTACCTTACCAAGATCTTGTAAACATATTTTTTTTCCTCTTCATTTTTTTTCTGGAACCCCTCAGACCTCAAATCATTTTTATGTATTCCATTCCTATTTCTGCCACTGGAGTTCTGCATATCAGCTGCCAAGTCTCTCTTCCTTGAAAGTATTTACACTGTGTTTTTATCGGCAATGCCAGGAATATTATTAAAAAATAAAAGAAAGTAATAAATTCAGTGCAATAATTTATTTGCTGCTTTTTCTATTTGAAAATAGTCCCCTCACAGAACTTGAATTCTGAAACTACATCAGTTGTTTTAGTTGTTTGCTCACGTACCCTATGGATTTTGGCATTCTGTAGTCTTAGACCAATAATAGTTCCCTATTTGTTTGTAGGTAACTTTTGATCCCAAGTTAGGCACCAGATATTAAAAAACAGACTGCAAAGAACTTAATTCTCAAGTTATGGCAGCTTTACACAAAATAGAGAAAGTTAGGGTCGAACAACAGCTGAAAGCAGTTTCTGAGAATCTATAGGTTTCCCTATGGATCCTGCAGTTTTTCTACCACTTTCACTTCCAGGGTACACTAAAGAGACAAGGTAACAATGATTTCAGACTCCATTCCTGTCCAAGATTCATAGCTGGTAAGAAAATGTGCTATTTGGCGGTTTTCAGGCCTTTGGTGACACTTAGAAGGCATGTTTGCATCAGCACGTGCATCAGAAGGAATGTTTGCATCAAATAGGGTGCCATCATATTCGAGAAGTCATGCCAGTCCAGTGAAGTTCCTGCTCACTGGAAAAGGGGAAATATAACCCGCGTTTTTAAAAAGGGAAAAAAAGGAAGACCCAGGGAACTACAGACTGGTGAGCTTCAGCTCTGTGACCAGCAAGAACATGGAGCAGATCCTCCTGGAAACTATGCTAAGGCACATGGAAAATAAGGAGATGACTACTGACAGCCAACATGGCTTCACCAAGGGCAAATCGTGCCTGACAAATTTGGTGGCCTTCTATGACAGGGTTACAGTGTTGGTGGATAAGGGGATAGCAATCAATGTCATTTACTCAGACTTGTGCAAACCATTTGACACCGTCCCACATGACATCCTGGTCTCTAAATTGTAAAGACATGGATTTGGCATACCACTCAGTGGATAAGGAATAGGTTGGATGGCTGCACTCAAAAAGTTGTAGTCAACAGCTCAATGTCCAAGTGGAGACGAGTGACAAGAGGTGTTCCTCAGCAGTCAGTAATGGGACCGGTGCTGTTTAACGTCTTTGTTGGTGACATGAACAATGGGATTGAGTGCACCCTCAGCAAGTTTGCTGACGACACCAAGCTGTGTGGTGCAGTTGGCACACTGGAGGGAAGGGATGCATCCAGAGGGATCTGGACAGGCTAGAGAGGTGCCAACCTCATGAAGTTCAACAAGGCCAAGTGCAAGGTCTTGCCCTTGCGTCAGGGCCAACCCAAGCACAAATACAGGCTGGACAGAGAATGGATTGAGAGCAGCCCTGAGGAGAAGGACTTGGAGGTGTTGGTGGATGAGAAGCTCAACGTGACCTGGCAATGTGCGCTCGCAGCCCAGGAAGTCAATCATATCCTGGGCTGCATCAGAAGAAGCACGGCCAGCAGGTCGAGGGAGATGATTCACCCTGTACTCCGCTCTCATGAGACTCCATCTGGAGTACTGCGTCCAGGTTTGGGACCCCCAACATCAGAAGGACATGGACCCGTTGAAGCAAGTCCAGAGGAGGGCCACAAAGATGGTTAGTGGGCTGGAGCACCTCTCCTATGAGGACAGGCTGAGAGAGTTGGGGTTGTTCAGTCTGGAGAAGAGAAGGCTCTGGGGAGACCTTATAGCGGCCTTCCAGTACCTAAACGGGGCCTACAGGAAAGCTGGGGAGAGACTCTAAGAGGGAGTGTAGCAATAGGACGAGGGGGAATGACTTTAAACTGGAAGACAGTAGATTTACATTAGATATTAGGAAGAAATTCTTTTCTGTAACAGTGGTGAGACACTGTAACAGGTTGTCCAGAGAAGTTGTGGATGCCCCATCCCTGGAAGTGTTCAAGGCCAGGCTGGATGGGGCTTTGAGCAACCTGGTCTAGTGGGAGGTGTCCCTGCTTATGGCAGGGGGGTTGGAACTATATGATCTTTAATGTCCCTTCCAACACTAACCATTCTATGATTTTATGATTCTATGAACAGCAATGCATAATTTGGCCTTCAATGCTTAGTGGTACAATTTATTCCTTGTTTGTAAAAATAACAGAGTTATAGACAAAATTAATGACTTTGCTTGTTTGGGTGTGTTTTTTTTCACTTGTTTACTTCTCTTTCCTATTTTTTTCCCTCTTTCTCCTTGCTTTTAGGTACCATGATAGTTCAAGCTCAATCTAAATCAAATGAGAGTATCGTGCCCTCTTTCTCTAGCTTGTGGATCCAATTATGTGTCCTCTCTTGTTTCAGCAATGCTGCCTGTGCAATCATGAGTGAGTCATTTCACAGAGATAGACTGGCAGAAAATGAACTCTGCCAAGAGAAAGCAGGACTGCCCAGCCATGGGAGACAGGGGAGGATGGCACTGCCATGCCAGCTTGGCTTGGAGCATGGTGCTGTGGAAACACCACACAAGTGAAGATTGGAGGTATTTTTGCTAATACACACAAACATTTTAAAGGGATTGTAATCTGTAAAAGGAAGTCTTGACTTTTTTTTTTTTTTTTCTCTAGGAAAAAAGCTTAATCCAAACTTTATCCCAAGTAAAAGGGGAGATTAAAAAGTTTTATGTCATTCCAAGTTCATATATTTCATTTTCCTTTTTTGTTCTTATTCACTGTGAATACTATACTCCATGCAGAAGTTATGATAGAAAGTTCTGAGTAGCTTTTGTACTTTGGATTTGAAAAATTGACTGCAATCTAGTGAATTTACAAATCTACAAATCTACAAAATCTACAAAATCTACAAAAAAGGCAAAAAGGAGGATCCAGGTAACTGTAGACCTGTCAGTCTAACCTTGATACCAGGGAAGGTCATGGAGCAGGTCATCTTGAGTGCCATCAAAACCCACATAATGGGCAACCAGGGGATCAGGCCTAGTCAGCATGGGTTTATGGAAGGCAGGTCCTGCCAGACGAACCTGATCTCCTTCTATGACAAGATTATCAGAATATTGGATGAGGGAAAGGCTGTTGATATTGTATACCTGGACTTTCAAAAAGCATTCGATACTGTCCCCCATACAATTCTTGTGGAAAAACTGGCTTCGCACGGCCTGAATGAGCATACGATCCGCTGGATCAAGCACTGGCTGACTGGAAGGTCCCAAAGAGTGGTGCTCAATGGATTTAAATCCAGCTGGCGGCCGGTCACAAGTGGTGTGCCTCAGGGCTCAGTGTTGGGACCATTTCTGTTCAGCGTCTTTATTGATGATCTTGA
>VZSZ01001084.1:141685-220765 GCA_013398815.1 Ibidorhyncha struthersii
GAGGGCAACGAAACTGGTGAGGGGCCTAGCAGACAAATCATATGAAGAGCGGTTGAAGGAGCTGGGACTGTTTAGTTTGAGGAAGAGAAGGCTGAGGGGAGACCTCATCACACTCTACAACTATTTGAAAGGACACTGTAGAGAGGTTGGTGCTGGTCTCTTCTCACAGGTAATTAATGAGAACAAGAGGGAATGGCTTCAAGCTCCAACAGGGTAGGTTTAGACTGAACATTAGGAAAGAATTTTTCACAGAAAGGGTGGTTGGGCATTGGAATAGACTGCCCAGGGAGGTGGTTGAGTCACCATCCCTGGATGTGTTTAAGAGACGTTTAGATGTGGTGTTGGCGGATATGGTGTAGGGGAGAACTTTGTAGAGTAGGGTAGATGGTTGGACTCGATGAGCCCAAGGGTCTCTTCCAACCTAGACTATTCTATGATTCTATGATTCTATGATTCTATGAATTAGCAAGAATTTAGATTGCACACAAAATTGAGTACAGCACACTGATGCTTTATTTAAAGAATGTTATTCTTTTTTTTTTTTTTCCAAGTTCTCTCAGTAACTATCCAGTCTTGCTTATTTAATATTACTGCCAAAAAATATCTGAAAACAACTTGATATGTAGCTTAGTCATAGGGCATTCCTTCTACAGGATAACTGCTTAGAAGCAATGATAAATGACTTCTTCCTCATTCCCCATGAGCAGGTAACTGATATGGAGGAAATGGTGAATGACTAAAATGGAAAGAAAGCATTTGTAGCTAGGACAGGTTGAAGATAAAAGGATGCTGTCTATTCAGGAGGATTTTTCATGTCATTCTCTGTATTTGCTTAAGAAAATTACCACAAAAACATAACTAAAGTCAGAGAAGAACCACACTTTTTGTAGCAGAGCAGGGAGGAATTTATGTCACATGATCATAATCTACAGTATCTTGGGATGGAGATCTCAGTAAGTACTCACTACAAGATCTATAGTCATCTAAGAAACATTAAAAATGTTTGCCATTGCTACCCAATTAAAAATACTGCTATAATTTATCAACAAGCACATGTTATCTAGAATAAGGACTACCTAAAAGATCTTGAAATACAGTTCTCAGTATGATATTCATATTCAGGAAGAGAGTTTCTCCTTGGCTCAATTGTGGATTGACCCTATGCATCTACTATGCTCCTGCTATTAATGTTTCTGTCAATGACATGAAGGAAAGCATGAAATTACTAATGAAAATTGCAAGCTGAAAAAAAAAAGAAGGAAAAGCTAAATAATAATAAGGACTGAGTAATTTGCTTGAATTACTGAGTTAAACATTCTAAAGAGATTGTTTTAATGCAGTCAAAACTAAAGTTATGTATTATTTCAGAAAAAAAAAACCAACACAAAACAACAAAGCCAGCCAAATACATAGAATGAGGCAGTCATCTTAAGAATCAGATAAACATAAAAGGATCATAGCAGACTAACAACTCAAGGCGAGCTTCCAGTATGCAGTTTTGTCAAATGGGCTATTAAGATCCCTGGATAGATGAGCAGGTTGTAGTGGGTACAAGAAAAGTGTGATTGTATGTGAGTGGTGGGATAAAAACCAGAAAATGACATGTATTCACATGCTCACATATTTAGAAGATCTTAAAAAAGTTTAATAGGTCAATAAATGAACCTCAGAAGTAACATAAGGATTACAGAAATGGTTTACAGTGAGAAAACAAAGCCAAAGAGATGACTTGATGATAGTGTAGAAGTACTTTTTGATTAGTGACAGAATAAAAGCACCTTTTTATCCATCTTTTTCATTCAGTCATTAATACATACGTACATCCTCCACATTTGCAGTCACTTGCACAGTTTTGACAATCACACCTGCTAATAATGTACAGAGCAAATATAAAAAAGAGTTGAAGAATTGAGAATAGAAATTATTGTCATTTGGAAATTCTTTTATCACTAGACTGTTAACGTTGCTGTTCCTTGGCCTCAGAAAAAGTAAGCAGACTGAAAGTTCGAGGCAGACAGGGACAGTTTCAATGACAACCTGGAAAGGGTGAGGAATTAATGACATATGGGTAAAACTAATCTTTATTTCTATTTTTAAAATTGTCTGTTAGAATGTCTCGGGAATGTTTAATTAATAGCAACACAGTCATCAGGATTTAAAATCACTTATAGGAAACATGACTGAAAATACAAATTTCTCATTGTCACAAGCAGTCATTTTAGAACAACTGTAAACTATTCTGTCTCAGATCGATTTAAATTTATAATTGCACAAGCCTAATGATCTGCATTCATGCAGGTACTGCATCTGGGGAGGAATAACCCCATGCATCAGTACAGGTTGGGGGCTGACCTCCTGAGAGCAGCTCTGTGGAAAGGGACCTGGGAGTCCTGGTGGACAACAGGATGACCATGAGCCAGCAATGTGCCCTGGCGGCCAAGAGGGCCAATGGCATCCTGGGGTGCATCAAAAGGAGTGTGGCCAGCAGGTCGAGGGAGGTCATCCTCCCCCTCTACTCTGCCCTGGTGAGGCCGCATCTGGAATACTGCGTCCAGTTCTGGGCTCCCCAGTTCAAGAAGGACAGGGATCTGCTGGAGAGGGTCCAGCAAAGGGCTACAAAGATGATTAGGGGATTGGAACATCTTTCATATGAGGAAAGGCTGAGGGATTTGGGTCTCTTTAGTCTCGAGAAAAGAAGATTGAGGGGGGATCTTGTTAATGCTTTCAAATACTTGAAGGGAGGATGCCAGGGGAATGGGAGCAGCCTTTTTTCAGTGGTGCCCATTGATAGGATGAGGGGTAATGGGCACAAGCTTGAACATAGGAAGTTCCATCTTAACACGAGGAGGAACTTCTTTACTTTGAGGGTGGTGGAGCAGGCTGGAACAGGCTGCCCAGAGAGGTTGTGGAGTCTCTCACTCTGGAGACATTCAAAACCCGCCTGGACGCTGTCCTGTGCAACCTGTTGTCGGTGACCCTGCTCTGGCGGGGGGGGTGGACTAGATGATCTCCAGAGGTCCCTTCCAACCCTGACGATTCTGTGATTCTGTGATGCTAATACCTGTATAGTTACTCAGCAGTTCTAGGCTGATACTGAAATGTGGAAGCTTTTTTTGAGGCCTTCTTTATGTTTTTGGGGTTTTGGTGTTTTGGGGTTTTTTTTTGAGTTGCTGATACATAACTAAAAAATTATGATATAATTAATATTCAATCAAGACTTGCTAGACAAACATATACTTTATTCTATACTTCAATATCATTTCTCTGAATCCTGCCTATAAGTATGATGGGTTTGCTTAGGAGATTTTAGAGCTATATCTAGATTTTTGAAAACACCCTCTTTCTCATAATCAGTTTGAAATACAGTTTCGTAAAGTCTGTAGACTAAATTATGTGCTGTTTTGCCATTCATAATCTGCCTCTGCACAGAATGTATAAGATTTTGCCGGGGGTAGAAGAGCTGTATTTTATATCTACTTACCACTTGCTCTTTGCAAATAAGTTTAATTGTTCAAAGTGTGAAGTAGTAAAGAAATAAATTACATGTGGTCTAACTAGGAATCCTAATGGAATTAATTTGCGTACCTCACTGTTTCCTCCAGTAGTCCCCCAAGATATACTTCTCCAGTGAAAACTTGTGTAGCTGAACTGTTTCAAAGAATAGAACAGTTGTGACATTTTGGTATCTGACTTGCCTGTGCTCTCATTGCATCGAGCAGCAATATTTTTATTCATTTGTCTGAAACATAGAAACCACGTGAATGAATTGAATTGTTTTCCCAGGTATCCAAGAGCTTTGATCCCAGTGGGAAGCAACACCACATTTCAGAGTAATGTTCAAGAGACCTTGGAAGAAGTAGTTATGGAATTTCTGCCGATTCGTGTTGGCTTATGTCCCAAAACATTACAAAAATGCAGAGCTTGTCAACAACTCTCTATTCCAAACCTTTACTTCTGTAATTTTGGAACTTTTTTTCAATATAGGAAGAAAAATGAACATCATATGGAAGATTAGAGTAGCAGACTGCAGCCTTTTAAAAACAAATGCAGATCGTGCCGATGGCATTCTGGTTTCATTCAGCAATCTGCAATCCACAAAATGTAAGCTTTCAATAAGATCCCTAGTACGAGACTGGTTACAGATGGGCAGTAATAAGAAAGTAGCTCCCAGGTTGGTAGTGAAATCACCTCAGCATAATCTAGGCCATGATGTGATGAGCATCTTTTAGAGATATTTTTAATAGGAGCTGGGCGAGACCCAGCAATACCAGGCAGAGGTAATTTATGACTTAACTGAAAGATCTTGCAAGAGAGGAATGAGTTTTCTTCACACAGATAGCCCAGAGCTTCACCGCGTATAGAACAAAAATATTTGCAAAAATAAAAAAAGAAAAAGTGAAAACCCCTCATGCTCACAGTGATTTGTACCATACTCCTTTACATCATTTCACCCACCTAGCAAGTGCTAAGGTGCTTGAAGCAGGGGGGGTAGTGTGTAGTGTGAAGCACCAATTAGGGATTTCAACATTAAAGGTAGCACCCTGTGGAAGAAATATAGCTGCTGGTACTTAGCCAATGCATTCACTGGACTTTGGCAGCATTAGCAAAAACCTAAAGAGGGGCTGTCATCTAAAATTATATCAGAGGTGGTAAGCCATAAAAGTGAAGGAAGCAAAAAAATCTGATATCAAAAGAGACATTTCAACTGCAATAATTTTACCATTCTACCATTAGAGAAAAATGGGCACAGCAAATAACAACTATTCAGATCACTCCTAACAAAAGCCAAAGTAGCTGGTTGGAACAAGCTCCATTTAAATTTAAGGATGAATCAGCAATGAATAGAGAGACATGAGATAATCCACAACAGCTTGATTTAGATAAGTATCCCAAACTTTCCCTGAATGTCTCAGCAGCTTGGCTAAATTGGCATGGGATTCTCATAACTGCAGAATTTCTAAGAGGGGTGTATTTGTCTGCTCTAGTGTTCACAGCAGCCCTTCAGAAATAATTTGGGTAGGACTCTTGTACGTGTTTTGGACAGTAAAGATCCAATTCTTACTTTTTCCTGTTGGAAATGATGAATAACCTTCTTGAGTTTGCCTGAGTTTTACTGGTTGAATTTGTAGGAGAACAGATTGGACACCAGGAAATAAAATTAAATACATAATCAAAAGAGTAAGTATCTGGCAATATCAGAATGTCCATTGATGATCATGAATTAAATCAGATACAGTTGTGCAAAGTACTTATGTTAAATAACTTTTTTTCAATGATGTGTAACATTCAGTAAGTAGATGTTCTGTGAACTGATGCCATTTTACAAAGATTTCTTTCAAAATGGATATTTTGATTTATTAAAAAAAGGCCCTTCTAGGTGAATTTATTTTGCAATTAGATTCCATTTAACATCACACTGCCAACAACTGCCTGCAAAAGAAGAGAACCTAAATATATAACGGCAAGCCCCTGCTTTATCAACATAAACACAAGGGTAACATCCAACCTATTACTTTAGGAAGACTATAAACAAAACCTCATTGCAGCTAATCTGCCACGGTCAAAAGATGGAATGAACAGATGGGCTTTCCACAGACCCACAGAGGTTAGCGCAGTCTGAAGCTGTTGTGGGGATTTGGGAAGGCTGGCTACTGGCAACACTTTACCACATAATCTCACACTGAAAGCATTCAGGCAGAGAGGAGAAACGTCGGCTTGCCTAAGATCACCTGAACGCTGGTGAGTAATAACTGAGGTGGACATACTGGTCCTTTAGCCTGCAACTTTGCATTAAGGTTTGTTGCTGAAATACAGTTTCTGTTCAGATAAACTTCTGTTGTCATACCTCCTGTTTCTCATTACTCCATTCAATTGTTGTACTTCTGATATCCTTGAAATGTAATTATCACTCTCACCACAGTGTTTATTCAAATTTTGGAAAATGGAGAGCTATCCCTTTAAAGGGAGCTTTCATCTTATGGATCCCATGTGTGAAGATGGGCACAACTGAAATACTGAAAGTCGGTTTTCCCTTTGCCAGCACTGTCTGGAGCTGGATGAGGCATGATATTTCCTGGAAAGTCTTCAGCATTATCACAAAACTGAGAATTTTGACATTTGAGCCTGAGTGACTCCCCTAAACACCTGAATGCTTTCAATAGCAAGCTGCTGAGAAAGACTCATTTGGACTTGTTCATTAGGTGTGTTTTCTAGTAGGACTGGTCTACTGACACAGAAGAGTCAGAGATTGCTTTAATGATCGTATGTGTCAGGCAGTCATATGGGAAAGGGGATAATCGAGGTCACAAGGCAATATTTAATTTTGAAACATTTCTCCAGTAGAGAATGCAGACGCTTACATGAAGAACAGTAAGGGAATAATTTTGAAAATACTGGCCTACATATGAAATATAAGGTCACACAGCAAGTCAATTATCAAAGGCAGGCAAGCAAAACTTGTTTCTTGGCACACATTCACTCTGCTTGACAATGATCCAGCTGCAGGTGACACAAACCACAAGGCCTTCAGATGTTAAAATGCAAATTCAGTTCAGATGCCAGAAATTTTCTATATATATATGTATGTGCCTTTCCATGGTCTTAGAGACAGAAAGCTCTGTAAACTGATTATTCCCCAGTGAAGAACAGTCTCCCAGTAATTTGGTTCCAGCATAACAGTGTGTGATAAATTTAGAAAAGGAAAAAAAAACTTCTTATATTTTTTTAAAAATGCATTTGTGAAAGGTCTTCATTCTCCTGTTTTCAGAAGATTACTATCTGACCCTTTCATACTGTGGTCAGGAATTTCTGATGGATTATGGCACTTAAATAAAGAACAAGCTTGCCTTAGGCAGAATTCTGAGACTCTGCATGCTTTATTGTCTTTTGGCTTCTTAAATTCCCAACAATTAAAGCTGGAAGGAGATCCAGATCTGTGGTCCACTATGTCCATTATCTGTCAGGAAGAAGACCCCCTACAGGCTATTTTTCACAGGTTTGGTACACAGCAGTCTAAATGATAACTAACATGATGATAATGCCATAAAATACTTGTAGGTCTAAACCATTTGTTATGTTTGAATAAACTGGTCGTCTAAATCATTGTTTCCCCATCCTTTAAGACAGTAAAATCCCTGCCTCAGAGCTGAAAAAGAGCTTCTAATGACTTAAGCCAGCAACAATCTCTGTTTCCTTTAGTCTCTGCTTCATTGTACAGTTTCCTTGCCAGGAAAGAGTCAAGTAAAAGAAACCCACCAAGTACCAAGACCTCAAACCTTGCACTTCCTGCTGATCATTTATCTTTCTTCCATAGGAGGGAAGTGCAGGCGGCCTCCAGTGTTTTCCTCATGGAATTTATAACTATCATTTCTAGGACTTTGAACTGCACGGGGATCAATACAGTTATAGGCAAGAAAAATGCTCAGTCCCCAAACTGGAAATCCCACACAGTTAATGGAAGATGCTTTTTACAACTAAAATAAAGACAGGGAGGAAAGTCATTTGTATCACACACATTCCCATACTATGGCTTTGAGTAAGACGTAACATAGAAATTGGGGGTGGGGGGGAGCGGGGGGAAGACAGCATTATTACAATGCTGCCTTCTAATTTTGTCATATTGTAATGAAATACTTAAGTATATTTAAGCTATTCTAATAATTTCCACATTCTGTAACAAAGCATAAGATTCAAAGAGATAATACAAATTATTAAAAAAACATATTTAACAAATTGTTAACTTTGCAGACTGATAAATAAAATAAAGATTCCAACCCAGCAAAAATATTTCCTAGAGACAGTGGGATCAGTGAGGAGTGTAAGCACTGTGCCTAGAAATAGCAGTTTACAGATCTGGGTGAAGTCATAATAGATGTCTGATATCAATACTAAATTAGTCACATCATGCATTCTGAGCATCTTTGAGATGCACATATAAATCGTAACATCTTAATTTCTGCTGTACCCACAAACTGAAAACAGAGCATTTGAACAGTTCATCATATTAAGAGAAGGATGTCTCCATTGCTTTATTTTCCTGTTTCTAAGAATGTAAAAAATGCATTTTTAGTCCTTTTTTGCTATCAATGGAATTACACTCCTCACAATATACGTAAAGGCAAAATAATGCCAGACAGTACAAAGCCCTAAAGCTCTGTCTTCTTGCTAGTGATCTGATTAGTTATAAACTGATATAAAGCACATCTCCCTTTAAAACAACATGGAAAAAAAAATATTCCAGTAACATGTAAAAGAGTTCAAATAAGTTTCAGGTCCTATACTGGCTATGGGTTCAACTGAAAATCTCTTTAACTATATTTTCAATGATTTTGATCCATGAAGGCTGTCATAAATAGACCCAGAAAAGTCATTTTCAGATGAAAGTGTTTCTCTTGATGTGATTAATTTTTAAGTTAGGTCTCTGTAACTGCAAAGCTTTCAAGTTACCAGAGTTTTCTACAGCACACAATCCACTCCACGTTTTCAAAGATTTTTTTTTTTTTTTTCCCTTCCTCCTAGCTGGTTATGTCTTCTTCACTAAAAGCTACTTAAAACTCATACATAAAAGCATCAAAGTTCTGTCTTTTTAGTGGCTCTTTTTCTTTCTGATATACCATATCAACAGCACGTAGCGAACACTTCAGATTGTTTCGGAAGACAGAAATTATTTTGTCATTAAGGAGTTAATACCCTTCTAGGTTTTAAAAAACCTGTAACTAAACCCAAGATCTGGTCCTGAAGAATTCAAGAGTGTCTTTCTCATGTGATTACTTATGTTAATTATATTGTAATCACTCAATTTTCTTCTGGTTTCTATAATTATAACGTTAAGAAAGTAATTATAGAGATTGGCATATGCAACGTAATCTTAATTACAATGTGTTTAGAAATATGCTTATAGATATTTTGCATTTATAACAATTAGCAAATTTATCTTCATTGAAGACCTCCCCAGACCAGCACTTTCATCCTCTACTCACCACTGAATCACATTTCTTCCTGAATTTCACCCTGCTTTATCCAGTCCCATGCTGTCTCTCAGCAACGACAAGCAGCATTTCTCAGCAGAGAAACCCTCCCTTTCCAGGGATCTGAATTTAAAGAAAAGCAGGGCTGTGATTCAATAAAGCCAGCATCAGGTAGAACTACAGAAAAGTGGTGATATTTACACTCTGTCTCTACCCTTCACTTTTAATGAGGAAATGCTCTCAGGGTAAAGCCTGTGACAAGCCTTTGTGGACACCTATGGAGTAGGAGTTATTTTCACTTGTCTCTCATATGACAGATGAGAAGGTGTTACTCCTTCCCATGACAGGGCACCCACTGTTAATTGTCTAGTTTGTTAGGATGCAGCCAAAGGCTACGTTCTTTTCTAAAAGAAAACTTCCTTCTCCTCAAGCCTCCCTTCCCTACCAAGTCTTTCCATAACAAAGCTACTTCCATCACTCCTGCCAGCCCCCGTGCTCTGCTACAACTGCCTCTGCATTGGACACAGGGAACCCCTCGCTTTGTTGCACAAACAACCTGGGGACTCCTTTTTCAATGGTCACTGTAAATCCTTGCTGACTGTCCTGTTTGACATTTACACGCTCTATTCACGGAATAAAGCATGTTTTAATTGTGTCCTTCTGCCAAAAATGCATGCAAGGAAAATGCATATGGCAGTAATGTTTATACAAGAAAAAAAGGAAAATATGCTTTTGGGAGGAAGAAGTCTACCCAGGAGATGCATGAGTGCTCCCTTTGAGTGTGGATGAGCCAGAAGGGGAAAAAGTATCTCTGAATTTCAATAAATACTTTCTTCTCTGCACTTTCTTCTCTTGGGGGGGACAAAGGGGACATCTCTGCTTTATCAAGGTTTTCTCCTTTGGTACCTTGTCCAACACCAATATCTGCATGTGCTTAACTGAGAAGCATGGGGAAACAAAGGTACTTCAGGAATTACACTTTGCTGGAGGCAGAATTCAAGCGTATGTCACCCACATGAATGACCCTTGCAGCCTCTAAGCCCTTACAATATGTATTTTTGGGTGGTTGAAGTCTTTGAAGTTGCTCCCCATGTTCAAGAAAAGAATGATCAGAAAAATTTCTTTTTGTGAGGTTGGGGAATCCTGCATTATTTGAAAGGAGAGAAAAGAGTTACAAACCTTGAATAATAAGCTTGAGAAGAAAATAGTACAGAAAAATCTTTGCTTTTTCTTTTAATATGTCTAGTTATATTTTATTTATTTATTAAAAACTAATAAACTGATTTTTTTTTCCAAAAATTTTTGATAACATACTCTATCCAGAGAGCTCTAATCTGAAGTTATAAACAATAGATATAGTCATTACCTGATCCACTCAGGACATGACTTATTCTTTTCTTATTCTCCTCAAGTAAAATCAACTCCCTGACCTGAGTTGCAGCCTCCAGTTTTGCCCCAGCAATCCAGCAATTAGGGAGCTATAAAAATCAAAGACTTATCATTTTCAAAACTGGTTTCACATAGTGGTTAGTCATTACCAGTAAAGTTAAAAACCCTTTTAGAGAGAGCTGGCAGACCTTTTGCTGTTAGGCTGACTGTCCACTTGCAGAGAAGAAAGAAGTATATCATCTCCTTATACTCCTCAGGTGGTAAGTTACCACTGACAGGATATGAAGAGATGACTCTCTCCTGATCTTTGGCTTTATTCAGGATACACACTAAGAAGAAGAGGTACACCACAACCTCCATAAATCATACATGAGTCCCTTCAAAATAGTCACATAAGCCAATGTGAAGGTGGTAAAAATTGGGAGGACGGAAGGGGGTCCTGCTGATTCCTCAGAGAACTGGGCTAAGTGGTGTCAAGGTTATGGTGACACCGCGGAGCATGTACTGATGTACTTTGACATTAAAAATAAAAGAAAGTCACTGTGGATGTGTGAGGCAGGCCTGGTATTAGTGATGTATTTCCCTCCAAAACGATCTCAGTTTAATTGTTAAACTCAGGTCTGAGAGCTTCTTTTTTCTCCATAACTGTTTGTATTCACATAACTAATCTTTAAATAAAACTTATTGTTAACTTTAAAAATCTAGAGGGGTATTTAAGTCATTAAATTCTGTACAAAAGTTTAATCAATTTCTAAATAATAAATCAACTCTAGGTGCTCTTAATAATCTTGGTGTAACACATTTCAATCCAGAAGCACTACACAGTATTTATCTTCAATGAATAATAAATGAGACATTGGTATTGACTGAACAAATGATTAAATATTCCATCAGTAACAGAACATGGAAATAACTTTTAATTATTAATAAGCTACAGATTTTGCTTGTCAAGTGCTGTCATCTTTTTACATGAATTACTTCTTTTCTCAGCTGTCATCATAGGGCAGATGAATACAAAAGACAATTAAGGCTAAGATTGGACACAGCGCATAAAAGTTCTACCATCCATCTGTCTCTGAGAAAGAAGAGTTGTTTCACAAAATACTAGGAGTCTTACAGTCTCTCTCTTTCAGTAGGGTATTTGGTTCTGAAATTCTGCTCTAAAACATATTCATATTTGTTAGAAAAAGACAGACATTGGGAGCCATGAAAACTGATGGTCAGTTGGCCAGCCTGAGAGAAAGTTTGACCTTGCTAGGTTTCTGCTGCAGCTTTTGCACTGGCTGCAGTCCTTCTGGTTCCCTAGAGAGTTTCCCTTAATGCAGACGGATCCATAATGGGGCATGGCAAATCTTCACCTACCGTAAAGAAAGATTGTGTATGTGACAATATGGTCTATTCATAACTTGCTGCCACTTTCACTCAGTTACAACAAGTAACGAATACATTTGTTCCTTTATATCATCCTACCGGGTGTCATGTAGCACAATCTGAGAACTGTGCAAAAATCACCATCTGAAATGAGATTATTCTGACACCCCCACCCTACAGCAACCTTTTGTGTTCAGCTGTAACTGATAAGAGTGTTGTAACTGGTAACTGCCCGGTGTACTGGAGAGTAGTCTTAAAGTGCATTTATGGTCAGAAAACAAGCCTGTACAAAGCAGCTACTCCTTATCTATGTACATAATTGCTACAGTACCTTTGAATTTTCTTCTGACTTTGCGGCTGAACAAGTTTCCTCCCATTAGATTTGAAGGGCACAACCACTAGGCTAGAATTAACTGGATCTTATTTTACCTTGTGAATTATTGAATTTTCTATCCAAGTCTTAAACACAAAATCTTTATTAGAACTGGTGAAACTGTTTTCTTCTAGAAAATAGGTTTTTGTTAAAAAAGAAAACCTTTAATATGAATATGTCAATTTGACTGGCATTTTCTTAAGGAAAAGTGAAAAAGGCTCCTTCATAAGGGAAATCGCTTCATTCTAATATTTTTTGAACTGGGTATTTCTCTTTTTTTTAAATACTGAAGTGACCTTTCATTTTAAATTTTCTGTTACTAGAAATAAAAAGAAAACAAATTTAATCATGACAGATTTCTTTCAAACTGATATTTTGATTCCTATACAGCAATGTTCCTTACAGTTAGTAATTGGAGACAGATTACCAAGAGAGAAAATAACTGCGTCACATACTTTCAGTACTCAGTTCTAGGTATAATTGCAGTCTGAAAGGTCTCACCCACCATTCCTTGTACATCAAAAGCCAGAGGGCACGACAGATCATGCAAGAAAGCAGGCAATATTGTCAGAGGGATCACATGTCAGAAAACGTGGTTCTGTTCCCAGGTCTGCCACAGTTTCCTAGCCTGACTATAGGGAGGACAGATGACTTCCTTGTACCTACAGTTCCACAAATCTAACATAGAATTTCTGATATTAATCTACTTTTAAGAAATAATTTTACTTTCTGCATAGGCCAGGCTTAAATTCTAAGTCTACTGTAAATTTTACCAAATGAAGTACATTAAACTTCCTATTATTTTACCAAGTGAGATTTAGTGAAGTGTCCACAATTAAGCACCAGGAGGTATGATACTTATTCTTTGGGGATTAGTGCTGAAATAACTACGAGCTATGGGGCTGATGACATTCCAGAATTCATTTGTAATTATACAGAATAGAGGTGAAATGAAGAAGTTAATCACATCTCAGAAACCCTAGTAATTGTTCAGGATTTTTGTGTGATCCCATGCATAGGCTACAGAGACTGGGGACAGCTACACAGAAAGATGTATTAAAAAGGAACCTTCCCGTCCATTTTCATTCTTCCTGCAGTTTTCATAAAACTCAGTCCATTGAACTTGTGCCAGAAAAATGGATTCATGAAACTTGAGTCTCAGCTCATTTTTAAGGATTTATTTTTCTATATTTGTGTAAGTGTAGAACTGACAAGGCTGAAGAACTGAACTGAACTGCTTCTTTGATGTGTTAATCACAGAAGTGGTGGGCCAGTGAGCTTCCAGGCCGATTCCTCCCACAGTTCTAGATCAAATGGGACCAGTTCAAAAGTCAGGAAAAGTTATTCCTTAATGTACATATAAGACAAAGGCCACAAGAGCTACCTCTCTTTACTTGTCTTTCTTTACCTCCTCAAGTTTATAGAGTACCCCTAAAGACATTGGAGTGGGCTTGATGGAAGGAAGTGTCATCCTGATTACACACTCCAAATCATTCAGCAACTCTGGTTGTTTTCCCTGGTGAAGTGAAATTCCACCAGCCCTTTTACGCAGTTCTGCGCTGGGAAGGAACTCAGTCAAACAAAATGGAACTTCCATTTTCTGCTCAGGACAAACAAGACGAAGATGACCTTAACATCTCTTGCACAGCTGCCTGGATGTGCATGTCTAATAAATATTAAAAGCTTTCCTGTTGTGTCTACTGAACTACATATGGGTCTGATGAAACACAAAGAACAATTCTGCTGTAGACAATGTTTTTGCGGCCAATCTTGTGGTTGCTCCATCACAGTCTTTCAGCAGCTATAACATAGCAGAAATAACATGGAAAGACTTAAAGAAAAAAATTTCAATGCATCAGGCAAAAGTGAGTTAAATCATCAAATATGTCAGAATGTTTCCTTTGATAAGCTTTTCTGAAGATGGGAATTAGGAAACTGAAGACTAGAGAGATAAACTTTTTTTGGCAACATTGATTTCTCATATCTATAACATAGATTTCCAATACACTGAGTATATCAGTCAATGACTCTGCAAAAGACAGCAGGTTATGTATATGGCTATACTTAATACTTAAAAAGCTAGAAAAGAGACTACTTCCATAAAGTTTTTCTCCTCAGATTTTATCGTTATGCATTAATTGTTTCTAAATTTGGAAAATATAGCCTGAGAAATACATTTCCAGAGCCCAACTAAATGTTTGTAGCAGTTCAGTTCTTTGCTAATAGCATTCATGGTCTTTTGGTTTGGTTAGGCTTTTGAGAAACAAGGTGATTTTATTGTTATTTTACTCATGATTTGCAGTTTCAGCTTGAAAAAAATTAATTAGCGCAATTTCAAGTTTGCTAACAAGCACAATAGTTCAAGTGAAGAGTTATTTCCTCTACACAAAGTGTCTCTTTCAGAAATTACATTTTATTGCATGATGACATTCTGTATTAGTTCTGTTTCTGAAGTAAAATGTTGGAAGGTGTTCTGTCAGGTGACCCTGAAGTCAAACAAAAACATTTTGACATTGGTCTCCTATATTTTAACTATTTTAGAGCTGCTTTGTTTAAAATAATAAAAAAGATAAGCTGTCAAACTTTTCTGCTCTTGAGAAAAGAAAAAAAAGGTGGAGTACATGAAAGGCAATTTCTAGGAAATTACGTAGATTGTAATAGGGTCATAAAGAAAGGATTGTTAAGAGAGAAATATAAAGCTGATGAAAAGAGAATTTTTTTAAACAAGATGATGTGTAATTAACCTGTGGAACTTGCTTCCACAGGATATAAATGAGGTTAAGAGCTTAAATGGAATTAATAAAGAATTATACATTTACATGGATAATGAGAACTTAGACATGATAAAAATTTACAAGTATATAAACCTTCATAATTAAGGGCAGAAGTTAACTGCTAACAGGTAGCAGCCTGAATGCCTCTAACAAGGTTTTATGACACTTAAACATATTCTGATTAAACCCTATCTTTTTATCTTATTCATTCTACTGGTACACTACACTGATTTTCCTTTCTATTTGTCTGCACTTTTGTTCTGCTGCCTGTACCTTTTATTTCCAGGGAGCAGTAAATGTTTAGTTGTCCTAGTTTCTCCTAATATCCCCCTAGGTATGGAGAGAAAGAGAGAGCTCATTTTAATATATTCCTTCAAATCTAATTTGTAGCACTTTTGGAGTCCCTGCTGTATCATTATACTGATATCTAAATCTAATGCACACTTGAGAAAGGAGTTGTCAGAAGCTGATATCAATAGTGGGCAAGATGGAGCAGTAATGTGGCCAGACAGAGAAGACAGAAGAACTGGAAAGCAACAAAGATGACATGGATATGCAGTATCAAGAGCAAAAGGGGAGCTAAGGGAGTGAGGAAAAAACTAATGGATACTGTGTAAAACAGAAGCCTGTGTGAAGCTCTGGGATGGATATCTCAAAGGCTACCTCAGATTGAGTGAAAGAAGATGAGAATAACTGCAGAGAAAAATCTGAATGGGGAAAACGTGAAAATTTTGAAACCTATTATTCCCACAAAAAAATTATTATTTTTATGAGAGCTTTAGTACAGCTGCACAGACCAGATACTACCCTTGTTTTGACATGGATATAGCTTGCAAGATGCATTCATTAATAGGCTTTTGGCTGTCTTGCTAAGATAAAGTAGTGAATAAATACATTTATTTGCCCTGAAAAGAATTCAGAACCTTCATGACATACAAATAAGAGGTGCTTTGTCCAGTCAAGTCAGACCTTGATGGATCTGGAGAAGCAGAAGACATTTTCTCTGTGTCCACATCCTAGGTTATGTCTGTGCTCTGTGAATGAGACAGAATTGTACATCATGTAGTGAGGGTCCTTGGAAGCCCTGCAGATGAAATCTTAGGTTAGTCTTCTCTGGAGACATGGGAAATAGTAGGTACTACACCGTTAAAGGTTCACATTGCTAGTATGACCCCTGCATATGGTCTTCTAGCAAACTTACTTTGCAAAGAGTTTTGTAAATAAACCCGAAATCTGTTTTATGTAAACACACAAACTTTGTATTGTAACACACACATTTTTAAGACAGTTTAATGAGAGGAGTATGAAGACCTCATTCCTGAGTTTTTGATAGGAAATACAGCATGACTATAAAGCAATGGAGTTGGGATAAAAGGACTCCAAACATTTCACTGCAGAAACAGGAACTGCAACCTTGGTGAATGCAACACAACTCAGTCACGCCTATGGGGCAGGGGTGTCCTTAGGGGGAGTTACTGGGTGACTGAAACATCTGTCTGTGAGACAGCTTCATTACAAGGGGAAAACATATCCTGTGAAGGTTTAGAAACTGTATTGAAAAAATGTCTGCAATGCAGAATGTTAGTATTTAAAGATGTTATCTACATTTATCACATTTGTCACTTGACATTAATTTAAATTCCCTTTATGCATCTGTTCAGGAAATAATTAGGATTTTATGCTGCAGTAAATATGCTTGTCCATCCATTAGTGCAAAGCAGAAGATTAATTGCATTACAATGGGAATCAGGACTACTGTATTCAGAGCTACAGTGATAACAGTGACAGCTGCACTGCCCACAATACTTTGCTCCGGTAAGCTTCAAAACCAAGTATGGATGAGAAAGTAATTAAACTCCTGACAAGGCAGGGTTATCTTTGTTCTTGTATGTGTAACCAGACAGACAACCACAGAACAACAAAGATCACGCTCAAACTAACAAAATCATATTGTTCCAAAAGTTCCGTTAGTCAGTTAATCAGCTGGTTTTATACACATAGGTTTATATACACAGATTCGTACTCTGTGAATCATTACATTTTATATAAAACTAACCTGAGGTCTCTTTAAATATGAGCGATAAAATTCCAAAATGTACTAAACCATTGTAAGGCTATATTAATTTGGCAATAAAGCTCTAGAAAGCTGAAAAACTCTTAACTGCCACTAACTGAAAATGACATTGCAAAATTAGAGCCAAGACCAAAGACAATGAGTTGGAGAAAAGAAAGGCAGGCAGCAGAAAAACACTGTAAAACTTGCTCCTTGTTGCTGTGTTGCTCAATGCAGAAACAGGGGGGTGATGAACCTCCACACTGCTCTTCAGTCCTAAGGTGTTTATGGGTGGCCAAAATTGTCCTTGTTGTTATAGAAATTGAAGAAACATGAGATTACTCCTTTTCCCCAAATTAAACATGAGTATCTTATGCAAAAGTGTCCAAAAATGAGCGCCCTTGTGATCGCATTTGTTTGTGGAGATTGACTAAACCCACACACAAATGCAGGGAAAACGTTTAATCCAAACACACCGATTATTTGTGATTAGCCAGTAGTTCTGAACAATTAAAACCCCTGCCTATATCTGGATGGTTCATACTGCATCATATCAAATAGACTATCAATGAGATAAGTTTTAGATTATCAAAAGCTAGGATTTTTAGAGATATTTTGTGATATTCATAATGAGTTAAAATCAAATATAAATTGGCAAGATTCTTACAGGCTTGGCAACTAGAAATCAGCTGTTAGACTCGAAGTATATTTAGTCTTCGGTGGCTGCTCAGTAATTATGGCCCCATTGCCCTGACTAAAAATAAAGCATTTTTACTGCCACCATATTTGCTTGAATAATTTTTTGCAGCCAGTGCAAAATCTTCTTTATTTAAATAAAGAACTGACGCACTTTGTGGCATGTAGCTGGGGCCAAAAGCAAAGAAGGTACTGCTCAAATTCAAAACTAACCATATACCTTGCTTTTAAAGTGGATGAGTGCTAAAGAGATGGGTGCAACTGTCAATGGGAGGTTCAAGTTATTTCATGTCTAACATTTCTGTTTTTTTGGGGTTTTTTTGTTTTTTTTTATTAAGGATGATCAATGCCTGACACATTTATCTATGCTACAGAGTTAGTGCAATAATCAGAGACCCCAAAAAAATAAAGAAAGAAATATGTAAAAAGTGCCCTGAATCGACCATTTTACTTTGGTATGGTAAACTAAGTCTAAACAAGAATTTACTTCCTGTGAGTAAAAGACACTAGATATAGGTTTGCATGAAGCATCTGCAAAGCAGAATGCGAATAACGTGATCTTACCAAACATTTTTCATGGCTAGAATAGAGCAAAACAGTTTACAAAAGAAGTCACTGAAGAATAACTAATTAGCTATCAGGGCAAATAACAGAAACAGATCTTGACTTTCATGATTAAGACTAGTATTACAGATACCCACAGAACTACTTGGTAACAAGATGTGCCCAAAACATTGTCTGACCATTCCAGATTGTATACTAAGGTATTTTTCATTCCTGTGCTGTAGTCACTCGTTCATTCTGTAAACTATGTTTTGCAATAGCTCAACTTCAATAACTGTTATCAGAAAAATGGATTTTCCTTTCCAGGGTGTGTTGAAGTGTTTAAATCTCTTTGGTCAATCTCTGTGTTATTATTCAGGATGTTAATATTGGCTGATCCTTCTCTATTCGATTATCTTTATCAGTCATTTCTCTCCCCCTCACCTGAGGAATGAAATTAGGAATACCTTTCCCCCCTCCCGAAAACTTTTTATGAGCATGACAGATAGATTTCTGCAAGGCTTAAACAGAAGCAATCATACATTTGCAGCCATAGGCAGCACCCCCCACCCCAGACTTGTGTAATCATGTGTAACTTCTTATACTATTGCTAAAGTAGCCATACAAAAAGGAGGGGGAGGAGATAGTCGATATCCACTTATAATACAAAGTCCTTTTGTATTGTAAATAGAGTTATCTAATAGATCAGTACTCTACCGATGGGTTAGTAGAGGACAGCAATTACTTATGCAACACAATTCCATGTGCTTTATGAGATGATGCAGACTGAAGCAACGTTATCAGAAGCAAATACTACTGTTGCACAGATGAAGCTAAGTACTCACCACTTAGCCCCCCGCCTTCCGCTCCCCTTCCCCATCTTGTCAGGGTGTAGCTGTAAACTAACAAGGAATGCTCACAAATCGTGGACTGGGAACACTGCACTTAATTCCAGCACATTAGTTTGGCTGTAAACAACTATTTCTGGGACAAATCCAGAACTGTTATATGTAATGAAGAAATGGATATGGTGACAAGCCCCAAACTTGTGACCATATGGAGACAGGCAGAAGAAGCAGCAGAAGGGAATGTTCCTTTTGCACTACATTATTCTGATGCTTTTTCTCAATATAAAGATTCACTGTAATACAGACAAATCAGATTTGCATGATTAGTTTTCTTTATGATAGTTATTGATGAATTTATTGATTTTTAAGTTCAATAAAATATGATCTTACCATCTGAATTGGACATCCTGGCTACCAGACCACTGAATGCCATCCAGTCACTCTCAATTGCAGCCCAATACTTTTTTACTTCATTGAAGAGGTGAAGAATGGACAATTTTCCGAAGTAATGTTTTGCAATGGTTAATTACCCTCGCAGCTAAAGATGCAGGCCATATCTCCAATTTTAATCCTTAAAACTATAGGCATCTTTCTCATTGTATATGTCTGTAGTATACTGTAGACCTTCTTCAATATCTAGTATTTTCCTGTCAGTGAATATACTTTACAATTATTGATCACCTCTCAATTTTTTCCCTAATAAGATAAACAAATTACCTCCTTTACTTTCTCTATATTCCTCAAGTTCTATATTTTCTTCACTCTTTCCAACTGCCTCTCTCTTAAAAAAGGTATGCCTAATATTACTTTCATGAGTGACAAACACAGTAGTAAAATAATTTATTTTCTTCTCATAATTACTCTTTCTTACATATACAAAGTTTATGTTTTCTTTTTGTGCAATAACCTTACAGTAAGAAGCTGCCAAGAGTTCAATCAAGTGTAAATTGCTGATTTTGGCCAATTAGTATGAACAGTTTTAGGTACTAAACATATTGTCACAACCTCCATCACATATTAAACTATTATGAGTGTGCTGAAAAGAACTGAAAATAATTCAAGAGACAGCAAGAGAATATTGGCTAAAAATGCCATAATAACACTTCTCCTAAACTGTGCTTTTTATGAGGAACCAGCATGCTATCTGGCACTGCTCAAAGCATCTTTGAAGGTTTTTCCTGTGGAAGCTGCAAAAAATGAGATAAAGGTAATGCAGAACAGTGGTTTTGCTGGAAAATACCCTTGTTTCACAAATCTACGTGTCATCCTGACAGGAATAGTCTCTCCAAAATTGCTTTCTGAAAAGATGACTAATAAAGCATACAAGAGCATCTGACTACTTTTTTTGGATTCCATTATCACCACAGGGAGTATTGGCCACTAATGGAAATAAAGGCTGGTATGTCCAGCAGCAGCCTGTGATTCCCACAGACAAACAGTTGTAGGTAAGAGTTGTTCCACAAAATAAAATATAGCCATACTGCTAGGGAGGGGGTTGTGGTTTTTATTTTAATGTTTTGCTTATTTGTTTGAGCAAAGTCATTAATAAATATGTCTCAGAATAAGCTTGTGTGACCTCACTGTATTATGGAAGAGGGCCTGAGCTTGTTGGAAGCATTATGAACAACCTAGTAATCTTTAACTGGTTGACAGATATGCACATAGATAGGACAAAGGCTACCTGGCCTTCATTTGTTTTTTGTATGTTTTCCACATCTCTTCTTTTTTCTTTATTCTCTGCTCCCTACTTATTGTCCAGAGTTCTGCTCACCTTCATGATGTTGGGTATTTATCAATATGTATGGGAATTTCACCTGCCAAGCTGACTCCTTGTTTTGGACTACATGGAAAGCTTAACTGAACAGTGGAATGACGCCTCCAGTCACTCTTCTAGCCAACTCTCTTGAATGAGGTATTCCTAGTATCCAATGTGGTCTGAACTGGCAAGAAGAAATTACAATTTATCACCTGACTGATAGAACAAAAATGCAGCATCTAGTCTATGCATCTTTTCTTGTCCCCATCTTCTACCCTAAGTCTCCCATATGTACAGTTCGGCATCTGGTCTAATGGGATAATTTTTGCATTGTGGAATTCAAGATCAGACTCCAAGAACGGCCTTTACATAGGGAAACATCTATTGCTGTTATGTAAAACCTTACGGATCATGAAAGAATTTTAGAATCAGTACAGTTCATACGCTTTAAATTATGCTCTGGAATGCAGTTTTGGTTAACCTGATTCCAAAGAGTTGCCATTTACGTCAGGTCTTGAAGTCAATAATTGCAGACACCGCATTATAACAGTATTTTACCTACTGCCTTATACTACAGCAGAAAGATCTACCATTGAACACCACAGAAATGGTTTTGAAAAACGATTCTTCTGAGGTAGAAGGTTAGGTTTTTCTAATTGACTATACAACTCCCACAATATTAGAGCTAATTTCAGATGTGTTTGCAATCCTGTTTATTAAAGGTAGAAGTTCTCCCCCTCGGAAGACAGGTATTATATATTCTGTTCAGTGGCTCTCTGTCCAAGAAGAGAGAAGAATGACATTAGGGAATATTTATCTCCTGCCTCCATTGCCTTGTGTTCTGGCAGGGCACTTCCATATTAGTCAAGGCCAAGACAGCCTGCAATCTCACATGTAATTCCGATGGATTGTAACGCTGCAGGAAATGTTACATTACCGATAGTGGTTCCTGCAAAAGATTATTTAAGGATTTTCAGTTTCAAATATCAAAACAAATTATACTAAAGTTAGGTGTCATTTTCTGTATTATATTCAGAGCCACTAGATGGTGGTATGCACTAGACCTGAGGAAAAGCACACAAAAGGACTGATTAATGTGTTCCTCCGCTATTTCAACAGGAATTTTTTCATTCCTCACTTCACAGTCGTCTTCTGGTTAAACTTTGTCCTATCAAATGTTTATTTAGAAGGTTGATTGTGACAATTATAAATTTCAATCGAGGTTTTCCCCAGTTTATTGACTGAGTTTGCATGACAATAAGATCTCATTTTGAGATAAATCTGAAAAGCCAAGAAAATGATAAAAAGTCAGAGAAGATTTACATGCATGCAATGAAAAAAAAAAAAAGGATTATGTGCGGCTTGGCTTATGGTATCTATGAAAAATTTAATAAGCATCATTAGATGTAAATGTTTTCTACATTTTTAATATTAAAAATCACCCAGTAAGTACAGATGAACCAGTGACCCAACTCATTTAATTACTAGGGTAGGACCAATGCATTCAACAGCATTTTACGAATTCATGTTTACCGCCTTCTTGCATATCAAGTTTAACTTGCCTGTTTTTTCATACTAAGTTCAAAGACAGGCGAAGTTACATATAACTGGCTAATATACTCATAATTTGAGACATGGATTTTGGTTGTCCCTCCCACCCCAATCTGAATTGTAATGGAGATGCTAAAAAGAAAATCTGGCATTCTTTTCCACCATTATCCTGTTGGAGTTTAAGACATTCGAAGAGCAAATCAATTGTAGAATAAGAAATTGCAGGACTCTGAATCCCAAGCTATCACTTCTACATGGTGATGTTATGTTTCTTCAGTCTTTGTATTTGTCCTCTCCTGCCACCTATTTTTCCTTGTTCCATCTTTGTTTCTGTCAGCTTCCATCTAGCTGATTTGGACCTGCCACGTGGCTCTGCCAACCCACCTAACAATTCTATACAGATCAGTAAAAGGCAGTAAGTTAGAAGTCTGAGCTGCAGAGGAAAGCTGTGTGCTACCACAGCAATATAAGGAAGTACAGAGATCCATACTATAATGCACTTTCAATTTCGGACAGATATAATGCAAGATGACGAGAAAAATTAAAGAAATCATCATTCTATTTTTAGAAAATGCAATGATAGAAAATTGATAATACACTGAAGCCCATCTAGACAAATATCTTTTAATAGTAAATCTGTTAAAGAATGTGTCATTTATACCACTATTTTTTATTATTTTCAATCTCTCAGATGAATTATTTCAAATGAACAAGACACAAATCAATTGTTGTGAATGACATTTGAAAAATGAGGAGCAAACCTTAATGGAAACGAAAAGCTTTCATATTAATGATGTTTAAAACTCTTAACTTATTCCACACTAGTTCTTGGACAAAAAGCATGTTTGGCATTCAGCCCCAAATGCAACTTGATTGTATGTGACGCAGCACCTGCTCATTAGAAAATGAAAGGTAGAAGAAAGCTCAGTACGGGGAGAAAGAAAACAGTTTAGTGCTGCTGTTGCAGCATAAGCGATGAACTCACACCTTTGTTACTGGTATTTTCTTTAATTCTGTGGGATAGATTTCTTAGCCCAGCCCTCCATCTTAATGACGTGCACTGCCTAGCTATATTACTGTATTTTGACAGCTATTGACTTGTAGGAAACTGTGATGCAGTGTTGTAACAACAAGGTAGCAAAGCTCAATAAGCAATATTGTCGCGGGAGAGGATAATTTCATTTTGAAACAAACCTTATTTCACTAACTACCATTCACACATTTATACCCACATACTTCCAGCACTACATATGTACATCCAAATAGCCTGCCCAGCAATCATCAAACCAAGAAGATTGTATCCAAGTGATCTATACAGCACTTCTTGTGATAGAACAAACAACAAGGGATGTCAGCTAGTAAGACTTTATAATGTCTCCTGCTTTTTTTAGATTGGTGATCACATACATTAGGGGGTTACTCCCTAATTACGGGGTGATTAGTCTCTCCATCCTGTCCTGCTGTGAGTCATCAGTGTTGACTCCTAGTCTTTTCTCTCCCCTCTGCCAGGACTTTGATGACCTGCTAGCGTCGGGTACCATCAACACCTGCTATTCTCATTAGCTTCTCCCTGCCACCATTTTCCGCGCCCTGATTTTTCTTTCCACACCCAGGTTTTTCCATTCTCCATTCATACTTATCCTAACACTTGTATTACAACTGTCCACAGACCAACAGGCCAGGGAATAGCCAACTGCCAGGAGGCTGAAAGAAAACAGTAACAAAGAGTACCAATAACACACTATGGTGTTAAGGCTGATGGAAAGTTCTTCTTAATGGCCATCAATCCATCCTCAACTTCACTGAGAATAACTTTTATTTAGATGAATCAGAAAGCTAGGACACGGTGAGGCATATTGTGACAGAGCTACTAGGCTTGGTGCAACCTATACAATCTCAAGACGGGAGTTGATTGTGCTCTTACCACTCATACAAAAGGCACAGGTAACTACAGTGGAATGGTGTAAAAAACATTTTTTTAAATAAATGAGTTTGTACAGTTTCAGTGTATAAGCCTTCTGTAGTTTTATATGAATGCAGCTTACAATGGTACCATAACAAGATTTCCTATTTCTTTCCAGATTTCCTTAATGGGCAAAAAAGAGTTGGATTGTCAATGAGTAGTTGTCTTCCCCTTACATTGTTCCTCTATATGAAGCCTTATTCCACACATGAATACAACAAACATTCACTGTTTTCCTGTCCTGTAAATCCCTACTGAATTCACAGTTGTTTCAAATGACATAAAAACATGGTTTCCACTTATGTTTCCTCCTTGAAGTGTTAAAATATACCATGAGGAGCAAAAATGAATCTACTCTTCCTTCCATCATTCTTGACATCAGATGATTAACCCACTATATAATGAGGAACAAATGGTCACCAATTAGCTCTATTTCCAGTACCAGAATATTATACATGGTAGACTAGTAATCTCAGACCTTTAAGCAGCTACCATGCTTCCCTTGTTCAAAACAAATTATGACACATTTGTAATGCCAGTTGGAAACAACACGACATTGTGTATTTAATACTAAAAGACAAGTAGTGTTGTTCAATAGTCAAAACAGGGAAATGGGGGCTGGGTTTAGCAAGTGTTACCTGACAAGTTTCTTCTGCACCTACAAAACAGAGAGAGTAGATCTTTAGGGTTTTATTATGGGAAAATGTGGATGAAGCAGTAGATATATTTTGCATATTGATGATTAGACTCAGATGACAGGTGGTTCCACTCTCTCTTTTTGTGTTTATTTATACAAGTATATAAATACAAATAAAGGCTTAAGGGAAAAAAAGGTTATTTTCTTCAACTGAGTGTGAACCAAGGGGGAAAGTGTGAAACTTTGAAGTATGTACTGGGACAAATCATGGAGAAAATTACAGCTCTAATGAATTACAGAAGTTACAGTTGGGAGTTAGCTTGAATGGTTAATAAATCAAAAGATTATTTCTAGGATGGGGATGCACTCATCATCAAAGCATTAATTCTGTTGACCCACACAGAAAGCTGAAATATCTGGAAAGCTCAAAGTGTACATTTAGAAGGGTTTTGTGAAACACTTTGTCACCATCCCCGCTTCCTCATCTCAACTAATGGTACAGAGGAATGGTATAAATTATTAAATTGGAACTTGGTTTGCTAAGTAATTGTGTTGTGCTTTTTTGTTTTTATCTCATTTTGTAAATGTTTCCCTAGAGTCCTTATTTGGGGGCTGTATTTTTAAAAGACTTTTATGCTCAGTCGAGCTGTAGAAAGCATTTTAATTAAACATAAATCACTTTTGCTTGTATGTGTTTATATCAGCTATGTGGACAAAGATCAATGTGTGTCAAAACAAGTATAGAAACAGCATCATAAAGTAGTATGTTTTGTCCACTTAGCATTCTCTGACAAGGTGCTACTCCAATGACTCTTCAGTGGAAATGTGTAAAAGTCTGATTAGCTCCTCAAAAGTGTTCACTGCCTGCTAAGGTCACAAGGGTAGGACAGCAATTGCAATAGCAAATGGGCAGAAGTTGAAAAAAATGAGCCAACAATTCAAGAACAACGGGAAGCAAAGGAGCTGCTAGGAATGGGATTAATATGAAATATCAAAGTCAACCAGGATGCTACATGTGCAATACAGGGTGGATAGGACAAGACTTTTTGTAAGCTCAAGCACCAGGAAATCTTGAAAGCACTTGCAGAAATGAGAAATCAACAAATAAAACATCACCTTATAAATCATAGAATCATAGAATAGTTTGGGTTGGAAGGGACTTTTGAAGGTCATCTAGTCCAACCCCCCTGCAATGAGCAGGGACATCTTCAACTAGATCAGGTTGCTCAGAGCCCCATCCAACCTGACACTGAATGTTTCCAGGGATGGGGCATCTACCTCGCTGGGCAACCTGTTCCAGTGTTTCACCACCTTCATTGTAAAAAATTTCTTCCTTATATCTAGTCTGAATCTACCCTCTTTTAGTTTAAAACCATTACCCCTTGTCCTATCGCAACAGGCTGTGCTAAAAGTTTGTCCCCATCTGTCCTATAGGCTCCCTTTAAGTACTGAACGGCTGCAATATAGTTTTATTTCTGCTAATTTGTCCTGGCTACTTGTGAATGTCTGATATAGGTTCTCCACTGCCCCAGGGGACTATTCCACAGTAATAAAACTTCACTATTAGAGTGTATTTTTTTATGAAACACACTCTAATGTTTCTTCCCTTTATGTTCAACCCAGTAGTTCAAGCTAATATTCCTGTGTTGATCTGTATTGATACTCACTGTTTATCTTTACCTTTATCCAAATTATATATTCATTTTTGTTCTTTTGCATTGAAAATTGTTCAAGAAGCAGACTGTTTGTGGTGTTATGAAGATACAGACACCAAAAGCTGCAACCTATCAGTTAGCATCTGCCAGAAATCAAACATCTTTGTAACACATACCAACAGTAGTGGCCCAGATTTCACATCAAAAAAGATTTGCTCTCCTTGACCGTGTACATTCTTTTCAGTCTATTACATGTACCCTTTCTAGCTTACCAGAATAATACCAGCCTTTCATTTTCCCTTCAGTTTTCAGATAAAACACCACAGATTTTGTAACCATGGCATTTAATTCCTATTCAATGTGATAGGGATGACTTACAGAAAGTCATGAGAAAAACACACTGGAAAATTTTGTACTTTCTTGACATTAGGACTGGCAGTTACAATAGGTGTCCCTTTTACATCACTTTTGTCCTCCCTAAAATTTTTGCACAAGTTACAGAACTCAGACAGCTAACAGAAATTGCAATCATTGGTCCCAAACAACTGAAGTTCAAAGAGATTAAAAAATGTGTTGGTGACACGCGTTTTCAAATTTTCTCATCACTCAAGAATGAAAGATGTAATGAAAATAACAGGGTACATCATACAATCACATCTGCCACCTACACCAGAACCTATCAATAGAGTAATAACAATCACTCAGTTAATTTAGATAGGAGATTGACTGTATCTCTATTATGAATAAAGTATTTATATCTGTAAATGGCAGAAGACCAGTTAACTTATTCCTATTATTTTATTAATTTACTTGAAAGCAAAAACATTGTTTGTTCCT
Organism: Ibidorhyncha struthersii; assembly: GCA_013398815.1. Taxonomy (NCBI): domain Eukaryota; kingdom Metazoa; phylum Chordata; class Aves; order Charadriiformes; family Charadriidae; genus Ibidorhyncha; species Ibidorhyncha struthersii. The sequence continues at coordinate 169,098 of VZSZ01001084.1, forward strand.
CCTTCAGAGATTTGTTTAATTCTGATGGTATTTCTCAACATTTATAGTTAGGCACAGTCAGCTTCCCTCCTCCTTTAGATCTCCCTGATGAGTCTATGTATTTTCCTTATTTGGGTCACTCCCATTTTCCACAAAGGATCTATACTGCAACTCAGAACTTAGCAGGGTTAATCTTCCATTTTGCTGCTCAGGGAACAGAAAGCTTTTGACAGTGGGACATGTGTTTCTATGTCTGAAGCATTTATCTTTAAACTTCACCTTGCTATTTCTCATTATGGCTCTCAAATTCTGCTGATTTGAGACACAAAGGAGAAATTCCAGAAGCATTAAGATCTATTCCTACAATAAAAAAAAAAGATGTAATCTCTTCTGTTTTTCTCTGTGAAACAGAAAGGAAGGGTAAGAAAGAACATTTTCCTTAAGGGGCTGATGAGAGAGAGGAAGAAGAAAAGGGAAAAAAAGAAAAATAAAAAGAAGCTTAGTTAACAATTGTATATGACCCCCAGCAATCAAATTCTGTGTAATCACCCAAATTCTACTTACATGTAAATTTTCACTAAATAAAGATGAAATTCACTATGTTTGGCTTCTTAAACAAATGAGAGAATTCAACATTTTCCTGTAATTTATTGTTACTTATTTTAATTAGAGCATAAACCTTTTCTGAAGATATTTGAAAAAGGTCTATCTAGCTGAGAACTAGTCTGGTTTTCCAGCAAATTAATTGCTGGGTTTGCTTGGTCGCAGTTTTTTGATGCCTGTTAAGAAGATCAGAGTTAGTTCATTGAAGAGAAAATTAAGAAAATAAAATGAGACGATGAGAGCCATTAGTTAGAGAGTTTTTTTCAATAACTGAAGCATAAACAAAGGAGTAAGGAGCTCTGGTTTTATGCTTGGCTGAGCTAACAGTTCCCCATAAGCCCTAGAAAATATAATTTAAAGAAGCTTTCTATTTCTTGGGCATTATGAGATTAAGTTCATCAGAGATTGTAATGCCTTTTGAGATCACCTGATTTATAACTTTATAAAAGTGAAAAATATAACTAGAGCTTCCGATGATTTTTGAAGTGAAAATAAAACACCTTTTCTCATGCCAAGCTTTTTGGATTTTTTTGCTTTCTATGAATTTGAAATGCACAGTATTATGGATGTAGTCTCACCAGGCACTTGCAGAATTAGATCCACCTCTTGTATTTTAATGGGGATACCTCTTTTTTATGTGGTTCATAGTTCCCTAGGTTTTATATGCTGACATTTCTCACCAGTTAGCAGAGATTACTTGAAGTGAGGCTGCTCATCCAATTATTCCATTTTATATTGTAAAACATAGGAAAAATAATATTTGCTATAATTACAATAATACTCACATGGCTTGCTCTCAGACAAACAGTAGATGTGTTTCTCCCTACTCTAAAATATCTGGCTCATATTTCCACCTCCAAATAGAAGATACAATTTTAAACATGACTTTATATAGTATCTCTGTGGCTTCCATAAATACACTGGCTTCTATTAAAAGAAAAATCACCTTGAACTGCAACTACAGGCCCAATTCAGAAGCAGTCTTGCTCAAAGCATTCCACCCTGTGAAATGCAGTGCATTCAGTAATTATCCTGAGAAATATTACTTGAAAGGCTTTACTTAACTTCTTATTCATACAGTCAATTGCAGCCAAGTTCTTCAGTTTTGCTAATCCCTCAAGTTCTGCTTACATAGTGCATTCATATGCTCGGAGAATGCCTCTGTGATCTGAAAGTATGCCATCCCTGGTGTGTACAAGTGTGCAAGTGTATTCTGGCTTCTTGTTCTAAATATTTTGGCAAGACCATGAATGCTAATATTGCATGAACAATTGTAGACTTGGATGACTATTACAGGGCAAAACCAGGTGGAGTAGGAAAAAGCCTTTATGTACGCAGCAGGTGATAAATAATAAATTACAACAAAAATCATAAGAATACTTTGTACAGCATTAATGCCTCTTTCTCTTCCTTCTCCCAATTCAACAAGCCCACATGCCAAAAGCCAGTCAATTAAGCTTTGCAATGCCATCAAACTCCACTCTGCGCTCTCCCACATGTAAAGAATTATCCTTATTTCAATAATTTTTATAGCTGGAGAGACTGAAGAGTCTCTGCTCTAACAACGTGCCATTCCCTAACCGGGTTTCCTCTGATGCTTCTGTAGGAAGTTATAGTATACTGCAAAACATAATGGTGAGAATCAAATTCTGAAAGCTATTACTTGTTTGAACATTACAACAGCATTTGCTTACAAAAAATTGTTTAATTTTGCATGGAAACCTTATACATCATGTGCAGTTCACTTAAAACATTATCTCCATTTGAACAACCCAAAGCCAGGGCAAGTGACTCTGTCCCTGACTCAAATGTGTAGTTCTTTTGAATCACCAGATGAAATATAAATTTTTGATTTACCATTTTATCCAAAATTTTCTATATATATGCTCCCTAAAAAAATAACTTCAACTTCTCTGGAAATTATAGTGTCTGAAAACTTCTTGGGCTTGTACACATAAAATAATCAAACCAATTATAGAAGCATTGTCTGTTTAGCAATTGTTGACATTTGAGAATGTCTTTGTTGACTTCAAGAATCCTTTGTGATGTTTGAATGTAGAGTAGAGCAGTTGCCACACATAGTTGCCACAGCTAATTGCCTGAGAGAATACTTCTAAGAAGAGGAATGGGTTAAAATATTGCTTCAGGTTCTTCATTTAAAGGTTTCACCTAGAGTCAAATGGCCATTCACAAACTGAATGAGGCAATAACCTGAGGTAAACACCTTTACACAAATAACTGAATATCTACTAGACTTGGGCTGCTGATCAGATGAATCTGTGAAAGACAGCTCTTGAAAGAAACTGCAGGTGAGTCAGAGAGGGAGGGGAAGGCAGACACAGGCACCTTGACAAATAGATTTAGAGAAGTACTGTAGTAATTGTGCTGTGAGACTGTCAGGACTCTGAAAAAAATGGCATTTTCGCTCAGGACTGTTGCTTCTTTGTCCAGATGACCAATAAATGCTGCATTGTGTAAAAATATATTATGCCTTGATGGTATCCAAATGTCTGTGAAGGCTTTGGTTCTCTTTGCAGAGCCTGGAGGGATCACTAAATTAAGGAGCTCAGGTCTACCTGAGAGTAGTTGAGGTGCCATGTCCTTACATGGGGGCGATACAAAGTTATAGCTGAACTGGGGTAACTCATGGAGACATTGAAAGGTTTGTGAATAGAACAAAACACTCAGAGGTGCAAGTCTGTGACAGTCTGCAATATGTAGGAGAAAATATATAGATCAGGTTTGCCTTTGATTTCAGGGTCGTTCTTGAATCCTATGGGTGAACTCCTCAGGAAGCTTGATTATAAATTTAGATCAGCTTCACTTTAGGGCGTTCGTTGTCTGGACACACTGACCTTTAACAGAGTGAAGCTGGACATTACTTTCATCATTATGGCATGGTGAGGACACTCATAAGGGAAATCAGCACCAGTCAGGAAAAAAGTGCATTATTACTTAGCTGCCATTCTATTCCTATGTTTCTTCTTGCCAGTTTCTAAAATGTAAATCCAACTTGACTGTTTTTCCAGTTAGAAAAAGAAACTAGAACTTTAAACTTTAAGTTAAATATTTTATCTTTAGACAATTCCAGACTAATAATATCAATAGAGCGAACATGTCTGAGCACCTAGAACTCAGTCTTAACCCTAGAGAGGGCCAGATCATCAAGTAGAATAGTACAGCACGTCTTACTTTTCCTATGATCATTTATGCACCTTTCTCAGTAATAATACTGTAGTCATAGCCCAGATGCAGTCTGCCAGAGAACACATGCATTTTATAAATGAAGTGGTCAGTCTTGGGCAAGTGAAAGCAAAGCATGATTTTTAAAAAAAATCTGTTTGAGATGTAAGATGTCCTTCTCATCACACACTGAAAATTTAGAATTCATGGAGCCTGAATCTGTATTAACTTGAGAAATGCAATGCACTCTCCTGGTGGTAGGAAAAACAATGCAGACTGCTGAGTTCATTGTAGGTATCTACAACTTATAACTCATAGATTTAAGGATGAGCAGCCACCAAAATGAACATCCCAATTTTTCTTGCACCTCTGTCAGGAATATTAACACGACACATCTGTGTCTACAAATTTTAGGTCTGTAAGGAGCTGATATGTGCACAGCACAAATGGGAAAGAATAAGACTAGCTGAAGGATTTTCCACCTCTTTAGCCCTTGCCTTTCTTCCATTTTTGATGTATTGCTAATGTGGGAACACAGATCCTGAGATGCTGTGAAAGATGATCTGATCTTATGTTGACAGTATTCCTGCTCTGAGTGGGTTGTCGGTAGACTAATTGACCTCTAGAGGCACCTTTTGACAAGAATTTCCCTGATCCTGTGATGCAATTCTATTTCCGTCATTGACTTTCCAGAATATGTTTTCTTATCAAAATTATGAGTAAACAGGCATGGCCTCCAATATATGCATTTAATGGACGTAAATTACTACAATTTTTGCATAAACGAAGATCATAAACAAAAACCTCAGGAACTCATTTTCTCATCCTACTTCTTGAAATAACTCACCTGTTTCTTTCTCTTCTGTTTAACTTTGTTTCAGCTGGGAAGTCCCAGGCAAAAGGACTGAAAGAAATAGTTCATCAGTGTCAGCTAATCATCACCACATGACTCGCTGCCAGCAAAAGAGTGCTGTCAAGTGGCCACTTATAAGATGAAAAGAGGAAATAAGGGAACTTAGCTGAGATGCAGAATCTTATCAGTGGATATCTTGAAAACTGATTAAGGCTTAGTTGTAGCAAGGCTTCTCTAAATGTTTTTAAAAGGATACACATAGTCCAAATATTTCCTAAAAGCTTTTAGAAAGCTTCAGTTAAGTGTTTTTTTCTGGAGCCCAGAAACACCACGGTGGGTACAGCTGTCTGTTTAGTTTGCTCTACCATTGAGCTCCCTGATGATGGGCTTACTCAGAGGCCACCCTTGAAGGATCTGTTAGCTGAGCATGCGTTAGAGGATAAATCCTCAACTAAATCCTCTGAAATGACTGGGAGCAGAATATTCCCTTTTTCTTGCAGAATGGAGTTCTTGAAGGTCAGAGATGGGTATGTCAGAACAGGTCTGATTTTGTCACAAGTTGCTATTTTAGCTTTTGTCATGTCTGACTAAGCTACATTCAGAACAGCTTTAGTCCTCAAACAAAACAATTTCTTTGTTTGTTCACTCAAGTATATCCTTCATTTTTTGGAGTTAATGGTTCTGAGTTTAAAATCTGATAGGCCTGTTTATGAAGTTTAGCTGTCATGAGCATGGCCCATGTTTGTCCTCTGAATTATTAGAGGTGGTTCCTGTATATATCATTATGTATGTCCTATTAAATGGTACCTGGGAGAAACTAATCACTGTAGTCCATTCTGGGTATATAGACACACTCAAAGATTCCAAAGTGTTGTACTGTTATTGAGCTACAGGAATGCAAGAGAGCAGAGTAAGTGCTGCTCATATTTGATTACTGAGTGTATCATCTTTCATTTCACTTTTTTAATATACTAATTCAGAATATGCTCAGGGGGTTAAATGGAGAAAAAAAAAAAACAACTAAAACCTTTAAGTGGGAGAAGGAGTATACATGATTAAAATTAACGGCGATATTTCTATTTATTTTGATATTTAATCATCAGCTTCTATCTGAGTTTATTCCTTGATTCACTGGATAACACCTGGAAATGTGCTGTATGGTGTTGTCTTTTTTCTAAAATAAGAAAATTAATAGTTACAGTACCTGATTTATAAGACTAAAATAACAATTAATAGATCTTAAATGTTCTTGAAAACATCAGGTTAAAAAAATGTTTCTGAATAGCGGTAAAGAGCACTCAGCAAATTTGCAGAGTTTTTTATTGTTATACTGTAACTAATTCCCATCTATTTAAGCTGTATTTGAGTGTATGAACATACCACCGTGCGGCAGATATTTTCTCTGTTATTTCATGAAAGGAGCAGGCGGAGGGAGAGGGCTTCAGACATAGCAACATTTTCAAAACCAGTCAGTAAATATAAACATTTCAGATTTGGGAAATTTAGTTTGAGACACCTTTATGCTTAGTTACACTGTGATTCTAAGATCCTGTGGTCCCTAATACTTTAAATCTCTTAGCTTTTTCTCACCAGTTCCCTGTAAGTAAGGTTATGTGAAGTGAAGTGCCTGAAAAGTCCCTCAAGTACCTCTTCTTCTGTGGGAAGACTTCTACAAAATAATGATTTTGAATCTCTGGGTCAGGTCTTTTCCCACCCTTGCAAAATGCCCTTTGGTATTTCCCAAGAAGACTTAGATTGTTGTTAGACCACAGCCTGTGGTCAGGATTTAGTGAGACAGACTCTCACACCCACTTATTCTCAAAGATGTTAAAGAAAATGAAGATTAAGGTGAAGGTTAACTATACTGTTTTCTTAAGAACAACGTTACAAAGGATGCAGGGCAGTGGAGTGACCTATTCATCCTTCCCTTACGTAGAGTCAGTCTGTAACATCCCTGTAAGCAGCAGAACATTGAATTCTTGGCTACTATGTGGTGCCATGTGCCGTGAAAAGAAAGTAAAAATAAATTGTGAATACAGGAACATGAAGTGTTACATGCTGCAGTATCAAAGGATTTCTTGCACAGGCATTTATACACTTACAAGGTTCTCATCATACTACTATCCAGAACACTTAAGTGGAAAGCAATTGAATTATCTATGAAGTTATTTAAATTTATACAAGGAATTACAGCAGATAACAGTGTGGCCATATCTCCATCATTCCATGTTTTGCTAAGATCCAGTTCTTACAGCTTTAAGAATATGTGTGACAGCAATTTTGCAGTTTGCTAACATAGGACCCCTGACTTGGGAATTCGTGCTAATTTAGGGGGTTTTGGTTTAGTTTAGTTTTTTGCTATTCAGATTATCTCCCACTTTGCATGGTATCCAGAGGTTATGCCAGGTCCTATTGATTTCTGCAGAAATGTTTTAATCAAAAAAGGGCCTAGTTAAGTTGAAGGGTTTCCAAGTTAGCCTTCTTCCCCTCTTCTGCTAGATGCATTTACTGTGTGTGGTGCCTTGTAATCAGTCTCTGGAGGGGTTCTGATTTCCCCAGGTCCCAGGAACAACCAGAAAGCCCTGGTGTGGCAGCGTGACTTGCCAGTGCCCACAAAGTAGCAGGGTGCACTGTCGTGAAGCAGCTGCCACAGCTGTGCAGAGAAGTGGTAGCAATTCTGTACTTCTGTCTCCCTTTGAGAGGAGTTCTCTGCAAGTGTGAAGCGCATTAGCTGACTGGAAATGTTTCCTTATTTTTTTCATGTTAAGGAAGCAATGATGCTGTTGAATAACGGATAAGATGAAAGTCATGAGCACATTGTTCTTAGGAGAAATAGCTTAAGTCTTTTGACTCTCTATCCCACAGGGTTTAGCTAGCAGGGTTTTACATGGCTTCACAAACATGACTGATTTTTTTTCTGTATGAAAAAAATCCAAGCTGAGCAAAAATCAGTGGCATAAAAATATCTTTTTTAAAGCTATACAGCAAGGCTTGATCATGAAACTTTTATTTGTACATATGCATGCATGCAGATATATATGCGCACACTTGTACACACATGAAAAAAGCTCAAAATAGCTCTAGGTTTATTAATGAAATCTGGGAGGTTAAGTCCCCTTCTCTAATCACTTGACTATTTGCTATGCATGTCTACAGCTAGAAAGTTTTTTAATATATTGAGGAGTCAAAGCAAAAGCAACAGGAGTCTTGCACAAGACTCCTGCATGGCTCAGAGCTTCACATAAGTTGTAGAAATGTGCATTCCAAGTTGGAAAAATAATATTGTAACTTGGTTTGTAGCTTTGCAAAGACAAACTTTTTCTTTTTTTTTTTCCAAGCAGAGGTTTCAGTGGAGATCAAAAAGCTCCAGATTAATACCAAGTTTCAGAGCTTTTTGAAAGTTTATTGTCCAGATTTGCAATTTCCCACCCAAGTTTGCTACACATCAGAATTTGTAGGTGCTTATCCAGCTCCATACCATCCATCAGCTTATGTAACTGTTACGAATGTTTTGGGTGCCTTAAATGTGGCAGACCAATCTTTTGCATAACCATATCTTGCAGAAAATTAATTATATTATTTGGTTTGTGGCAATTTTTTAATTGCAAATTAATTAGCTCCATCTGGTCTGTAATTTTCCACTTAGCAGGTAATAATTTTTGAAGCATCTGTTGCTTCTGAGACAGATAAGACAGTACTGAGGATACTAATTCTTATCCGTCGAAGTTATCTGGTTAGACAGTGGTGATTTTTCGAGACTTAGGGTTTTTTTAAATGAGATCTTCACTGTACTGAATTCTAAATGTCTTCATTTGCCGTAAGTGCTTCTGGCTCATTAATTGCTGCTCTACTTGCTGCTGATTAATGCAAGAAATTTCTAAAGCTGGAGATGTTTGATTGTTATATTTTAAATCTAAAATTTACTGACTGATAAGCCTGCTTTATATGTGATTTTTCTGTTGATGAAGAATATTTGCTACTGTACCTGGCGTTGAGGTACAGCTGAGGGAGAAACAAATCTGTATTTCCTAAATAAGTATCCTCATCCACAAACAGTAAAGTTAAATTTTAGAGCAATGTCTCATCAAGGACTTGGTAAAGCTCCTGAAGAAAAGGCAAACTATTGTGGAAGGAGAGTAGGTTTCTCCTTTGACTTCGGTAATGTACGTATCTTCAAATCTCTGAGACAAATTCAGACCTTCAGTGATAAAGTTCGTCAATTCTTTCCAAAAATTACATCTTGGATTTTCTGTGTTTATAGATGTATCTTGCTTTTACATCTCTTTTGTAACTGGCATTGAGAACCATGCTCTAGTAAAATGGTTGCTGTCAGGGTACATATGACAATGCATTTTTTTGACTGGAAATTTCATAACATGTTATGACTCCACATTTGTTGTAGGCAAATCTGGCCACTGATGTTGATTAATTTTATAGGTTTAGATGCGGATTTTTGTACAGAAGTTCAGGAGTTCTCTCCAAAGCACACTAAAACTTGAATTTATGGAGGCATATTTTCTACAAGTCTAGCAAATATCCCTACTTTATGCTAGCAAATCTATTTCTTAACCCTTGTTTGATCATGTTTTCAAACATACCACAAATTACTTCATCCTGACAACTGCTCCTATTCACAAAGCTGATTTTTGTTTTTGAGGTTTGTGACACGAGAGTCAATTGGTTCACCTGATGGCTTCTGTCTTGCAAAGAAAATAACTTTCCCAAAATGCCATTCTTGCCAAGATGAAAGTGTTTTTTCTATTTTTTGAATGTCAGTGGCTGGCATTATCCTGGCCCTAATGAAATGTATCATAATGTATCACCAGTGCCTCTCCAGTGTCTTTGACATACAACAACAGAGGGATTAATTTATGTCTCTGTTCACTGTGCAGTATTAAGGATCTTGGGAAACCAGACTGACGATTTAGGTCGTTTCCTATTTACACATACAAGACTTAGTTACAAATGTACACTGCTGAATTGCAATAAAAGGTGCCAACAGGAAAATTCAGACTTTTCTTTATTTCTCTGCCAAATTCCTTTACAGGTGGCTTGATTTCCTCCTTTACCATAGAGTTCTCTTCTGACACCTTATCAGAATTGCAGTCAGAAGCAAAACTGTATTTAATCTGACATATTTGAACTGGATCCATGATACAGAGCATATTTTTGTCACAAGAGAGTGCTTAGTAGTCACTGACACTAGTGATCACTCTTACCCACTCCATCTTTACTTCATCTCATAAATCTAGACAAAATTGTGTTGGATCCAAATACCCACACCAGAAACTGCTTTGTCTCAATTGGCATTACTTGATTCCTCTAACATCATCCACCAGTATGATTTACTAACGCATTAAATTCTTTTCACATCTTGGGAAGTAGCTTCTACCTTCGCAAGGCAAGGCATTTTGGAGAAGCTCATGCTTTAGTTTCTCATGCTGCTTGCTTTGACCTTATTAATACTCCTGAAGTAGTTACAGTTCAGCACAGTCAAAATGTAGCCAATGTCAGATCCTCAGTTTAACAGCATTTTAAAGCAAGTCTGGACATTTTGCTCTAATATGCATCACTGCTCTTTCTATCAAAAACCTTGAGTTTCAATAAGATTGCTGACCTAGAGCTAGTTTGCAGTGGGCTCGATGGTGTCTGTATCCAACACTGCCACCTTCAGCATGAAAACAGCTCTGCTTAGGTATTTGTGATTTTTTCTTAGAGCAGCTTGACTCTTGCAAAGATGATGTGAACCCTTTCCACTACTGAGAGCTGATGAAAATCTCCTTTTTCCCATTTGGTGAAAACCCTGGAGCAAGAAAACCAACACTCTATTTCCTGTCTCATATGTATTTAATCAACTGGTGGTTGAAATATGTCACACTTCTTGTGCGAAATCATGCTTTATGAGAAAAGACTACATAAATGTCACAGAACAAATTATTTCCCTTAAGTAATACAATTTCTTTTCTCAACACCATCCATGCACAACTGAGAAACCGATTTTCAGAAAAAACACATGTGAAATCAGAATCCAAACAGAATCATAAAGTGTGAAGCAATTTATGCACAACTGTAAGAGTGGTTTCTTTCTGATGAAAAAAAAAACCCAACCCAAAACCCCAACAAAAAAACACACCTCACTTCAGTCTGGCCAGGAAACACTAAATTAGCTAAATGGGGATTTGACTGCAAACACTTCACTAGGAACTTTCCTGTCCAGGCAGTTACTTTGAATGGATAGCGTTCTTGGAGATCAAAACTGAGACTGCATATGATGCCAAACAACTGTAGAAGTCCCTTAGTTTTACTGAAAGTGATACATGGAGCACTACACACTCAGGTAATTTTAAAATGCTCTCCAACACACTCCCATTTCCCTACTGCTTAGGCAGCTAAAAGTAGATTCATTAAATACCATTTCCTAATCATAAGCATTATCTCCCTGAAGTATGGTGGAAGTGACATAAGAAAAGCCCACAGAACACATTAAGCAAGGTATTTGGAAAAAGTGTTTGTAGACTTGCTAAAAGCTGAAAAAGAGCTTAAAATTGTTCAGTAAGCACTTTTTCAACTCAACTACTTGTAACCAGAACAGGCAGAAAAACTAGTATTTGTGAGTCATTTGCAAACAACAATGTGAAATGGGAAAGAGCAGCATTTTTGCCGAAGCAAGAAAAATGTTTAGTTCCTTTAGAAATATTCATAAATCAGCTTTTGTCAGGGGAAAACCAATAACCATAATTTCTGTGGTAATGTAAATGTGGGAAGTTCCTGAAATGAAAAGAAATTTGAAGTGTGCCTCTCAGGAGATAACTGATTAATCTGTGAAAAAAAAATCACTGCTTTTTTTCTGGGGTATACTGTTTATAAAGGCAATGTGTCAGACATTCAGTTATTCTGATCTATTTTTTTAATTTTTAAAGATGACTCTGTTTTGCACGTCTTCTTTGATAAATCACGTTATCTTAGGTTTGTAAGCCTTGCTCTTCCTTCTCCAACTGGCTGCTTTATTGACTTCTTTTATTTTTTTTGCATGATGTGTGAAAACAGGCTACAGCCTGTTCCTGGAAGCACAACCAGCTCTGTGGGATTCACTCAGATTTTATTACCTTTCAGAACAAAAACATTCTTCCAGTTGCCCTTGCAAACATAGGTTTTGGGTGCTGTTCTGTTGACTAAAGGTATATAATTTGCACTAAAAATAGAGCATGTATGTACAAGTGAATAAAAGCAGAGCTCCCTAAACAGCAATATTATTTTCTCTCTGTATAAGCAAGAGGCCTTGCTTTTCACCAGGCTGAAACAGGACAATAGGAGTGCAGATCTTAGTTTCCACAGGTAAACCCAACTACCAGGGAAGTTACCAGTAAACTTGATTACTGGAACTTATTTTCATTCACTTTAAATCTCCACTTCTATTCCCAGTTAATATTTCTACTGCCTTTGCCAATGTTCTTTTCCTTCACCTTTGGACCCTGCAAAGGTTCCAGTCTCTCCGTTGGAGAGTTTTCATTGTAAACAGAGAGCTAACTTCAGACACTCAAGGATTTTAGCTTTTTTTGAAGTACATGATCGTCAGATCTCTTAATATCTCTGGCTGAATGACTGAGCAGGTTTTCATGTCTCATCTAATGATTGTGCACACTCTGAACACACGGTAACACTGTACTGTGCTCTTAAGCAATTACAAAAATACAACTGGCAGGCATGTCCTGCATTTTGGGTTGTGATATTCAGTGGAGCTTAAGGCTTATGTATTCATAATTGATTTCTTTCTGGTGTATATTGGATGTCCGAACTGTCCTGAGGAATGCTGGGGTCTGCCAGGCCTGAACACAAGGTAGCTGGGTGACATGTTCAGGGTGCAGTTCAGCATGCACCCTCTGAGATGAAGGTGAATGACTGTAGTTATTACATGAAGAACACTGTTGCCATTGGGAATAAATATCAGTTCAAGCCATAGACAATGGTTAGAAACCTGAAACTTTACAATTAGTACACTATGTGAAATCAGGATCTCTTTAAAGCACAAATATATTTTAAATAGAACCGAGCACCTTGGCTGATGGATTTTCTGCTACTAACCAGTCTTCAAAATGTTAAAAACCCTAAGGTAGGTTGTAAGACTGCACTCCATAAATACTGAAGAGGTTTATTGTGCATGTTTTGGAGTTCAATAAAGTAACTAGCTCTGCTTAAAGGCCAAATTCCTATAGAACCTGAGGACATCTCACCAGAGGTACACTGTGTTATGCAAGTCTACTTAAAGCCCATGGCAAAATCCTGAGTTCATCCTCTGAGTTTATAAGAAAGTCATAAATTGAGTGTCTGTCTCAAAACAGTACATCTCTCTGAAGAAAAAGACACCTTGAAACAGTGTGAGACACATATCCATCCAAAGAGTTTCCCTGGGCACAGAAATGCTTTGCTCCTGGAAAACTGGCAGGGGTGACAAAGTTGTCTGTTATGCCAGTTGCCTCCCAGATTAGATGAGATGGTTGGCAGAATGCTTCTGTACTTTGATTTTCTGCATGAAAAGGTCTTTTTTGGGGAATTTAGTCTCTCAGCAGAAGACAAATGCTGGCTGCCTGGCCCTCAGGGTATTTGGGGCTAGGATTAGCTCACAAGAGTCACCGTACTTTCCCATGTCCAGTTACAGCAAAAGATCAAGGAGCTTTAGCTTCAGACATCAATTCAGATGGAATAGGCTAAGGGCCATGAGGTGCAGGACTAAGGAGCAGACATAAGGAACAGCTTTTTGAACATCATGGACAGAGCAGCTGTGGTAGCCCAAAGAGACAGAGTGGATGAGTAGGGAAAGATCTTGTGAGTGAAGGCAAAACAACAACAACTCAATCAGAAAAAAAAGAAAGGTTTGATACAGAGGAAAAGGAGTTAAGGGAAGAATACCCTACCTGGAATGTTGCATCCAGCTCTGGGGCCCCCAACATAAGAAGGACATGGACCTGCTGAGGCGGGTCCAGAGGAGGACAACAAAGATGATCAGAGGATTGGAGCAGCTCTCCTATGAAGACAGAGTGGGGGTTGTTCAGCCCGGAGAAGAGAAGACTCCGGGGAGACCTTATAGCAGCTTTCTAGTATCTGAAGCGTGCCTACAAGAAAACCGGAGAGGGACTCTTTACAAGGCCATATAGTGATAGTATGAGGGAGAATGGCTTCAAACTGGAAGAGGGTAGATTTAGAATAGATATCAGGAAGAAATTTTTTGCTCTGAGGGTAGTGAGGCACTGGAACAGGTTGCCCAGAGAAGTTGTTGATGCCCCATCCCTGAAAGTGTTAAAGGCCACATTGGATGGGGCTTTGAGCAACAAGATCTAGTGGGAGGTGTCCTTGCCCACGGCAGGGGGGTTGAAAGTAGATGATCTTCAAGGTCCCTTCCAACCTGAACCATTCTATGATTCTACAATTCTATGATTCCATGATCCCATGATAATACAAAGAGACTGAAAAAAATTATCTTAGAAACTGTGTATTGGAGAGACTGTCGTCACTGGTATTTGTGTCAAGGAAACAAGCAGGTGAGGAAATGATAGTAAGCTGGGATAAAAGATGAAGACGATCTGGCAAGACAGTGGAACTTATCCATTATCACAAAATTTTAATCTATACACATTCTTCTTTCTGAGGTCTTCCACATAAGAAGTATCCTAAATTTGCTTCACTTCTGATGAAAATGCTCCTTGCTGTCAACAAAGGCAGTTTTACACTTCCCCTTTCCAAATGTGGAGAACATTTATTGAGTCTCCAGTGCAGAACAGAATATGTCATTAAAAAAGAAGTACCACTGATGAAGTCTCTTCCATTTAGTTATTTGTTTACTGGGGTATGGGGAGGGAGAGCACATTTCAAGAACTAAAGAAAACTGTAGGTTTCTTTGAAATCTACTTTTGTTCCTCCAACGTTAAGACGGTGTGCAAGTGAGTCGCAAATAAAAAAAAGCTCTGAAAATTCACAGAACCCAAAGGTGACTTAAAGAAATCAACATTCAGTGAGGACAAAACAACCCAGTCGTCCCCTTTGATGACTCTAGCTGCCCTAGGCGAGTCTGGAGCTGCCATGAATCTGCCTGGAGACCTCAGCCAATACACCAGATGTCACACAGGGACAGAACAGAGAAGACAGATGGGGGGGGAGAGAAACTTGCAAGCTGAATTTTTGAGGCTGACATTCTACAGGGGAACATCACAGGGTATAAAACTCATCATCTTTGCCTACAGGAACAGAAAGCAAAAGAAGGAGAAAGGGATAAAGCATTCAGAGAGACAGCTGAGAGCCTCAAGAGAAAGACAATTTCTGCGAATAGCTCCTTAATGTTTGGCTTATGTCTAGGTCAGGAGAGCAACCATAAAATGCCACCTTGTTACCATCTGCAGTCATCGCAGAAGTTAAGAGGGAGTATTTGGACCTATTCACAGTAGCCCTGCTCCCTTCCTGTGCAAGATTTACTGGGTTTTTAACTCTTTTTTTATTTTCTCTTTGATGCATCCATTTATTTAATTTCAGTGTCACTTCATTTATTCTCTACCAGCCACTTTCCGCACATTAATTCCTCATATGCCACTGCCTTGTAGCTACACCCACAGTGTTTTTAGCTGGGAAACAAAACCAGATAATTATGAAAAAGATGACATTGTCTATGAAATGCAAAAGAAGAAATGCCTCTAATATGCGTGCCTGGGAGACAGGTAGACTCAGAAAAACTGTCATTTTCCCACCCTCTTTCCATAGCTCCTTCTTCAGAAAAAGTTTTCATAGCAGGTATCATGATCCTAGAGTAAAAGCAAACTCAGATGTCATGGCTGAAAATGACATTTCAAAGAATTAACACTTGCACTGGAACAATTTCTACCATCCCTAATCTGTTTGATTCAAACTTTAGGATAACCTATATCTAGAAACTCATGTCAAAGATTGCTAAGTGTAATTACAGATGACAGCTGTATCCAGAACACTATAATTTCCTACAGTTTGTGACTGAGATAATGTAAAACATGCAGTATCTCCCCCCCTACCAAGACCAACCAGAAGGTCCAGGAACTGCTTTTGTAGGTGTGGTAGAAAGGGAGTAAAAGGGGCAAGTCAGGACAAAGAACCTTTACAGTGAGAACAGTCTTCATGCAGGAAGTTTTACAATTCAGCAGTACAAAAAACTCCTGCCAATTCAGATGTTACCACAGCTGTCAAACTGGCCCTTGGCAGCCCTAGAATTGGAGGGAATCAAGACTATATCTGTTTCTCTCTCTGGTCTCTACACTAGAATATCCCCTTGATTTTCTCAGTATTCAGTCCTTGAAACACAGCAATCCTGGACTCCTACAAGCTATTTGGTAGTTTTACACTCAAGAAACCACAGTTGTGAAATACTCTAGTGCTTTAAAAATTCTTCTATCCAAATAAGGGACTAAGCAGGATTCAGCTTCTGATAAGTTCCACTTAGAAAAGCAAAAAAAATTTAGAACTTTGCCAGTCCTAAATGGCATCTTTGCTCTCCAATTATCAAAAATTTCATGTTTCCACCAGCATGGACTGGCTGAGCCACAGTTTCTGTTTTCTAATTTTAGGATGTCACATTTGCAAATGATAAGATATTGCACAGGAGAAGACGTATTTGTCTATCTGCATAAAGTCTTTACCAGTGAAGGCATTCCAGAAAACTTTTGTCAAAGGTGTAAACTTGTATCCCACTTTACTGCTGTGCATGATATTTTAACAGGACAGCAGCAACAGCAGCAGCCACAGCAATGTCTCTTTCAGGAGCAGACTCTTGCTGGCATATTATGTCATCTCAGTGAGTGGGCTATTAGGCTGGCTCATTGTGAAGTGCTGGTACTGCGTATGAGTATGCGTTACTTGCTAATTTCCCCACTTGGGATTCCGACAATGAACAAGAACTCAGATTTCCCTCTCTGATCCCCAAAGGCATGGTGTGGATGATACAGTGTTTAAAAGGACCCTGATGGTGCTAATTGCTAATCCCTCTAGATTTTCTTATTGAACTTGCTACAAAGGATTTTATACTGATGCTTCATAATTAAAGACAGCACAGGAGAAATCATCTTTTGTTTCCAGCCACTGTCTGACTCTGTTCCACCCCCCAAACTCTCATTCTGGTTTAATGGCTTTAGATCTGTGTTTTCATGCTAGCATAAAACAGTGTGTTGCTTGGGTTACATTTTTTAAGAAGTGATGTGACCTATAAAACCAGTCCAATTTCTTCTTACAAAGGATTGCTACAATAGCCTGATGTGACTGGCAATTCATATCGCTAGCCTTACTGCTAAATGGCTGGAGCAAAAGTGAGTCTGTTCCTGGAGTTCCTGTTCCTGTTCACTGGAGTGTCTAAGAAGGGATTTATAGAGGGCAGATAAAAGGAGAGGCAGCAAAGCAGAGAGAGTAAACTCTTCATTTCTGCAATATTATGGGTTTTCTTAAATAAAAATTCAATTTTAATTGTGCTGACAGCCACCACATGTCCTCCTGTGACTCTGCCCTTAAGTCCCTCCTACTGCTCTCAGCTTTTCGCTTTTCTATAGCTTTTCACTTCATCAGCCAGCTGTAACTGTTGCATCTAAAATACATGCAAGCTTCAGCAGAAACTCAAATTTCTGACGTGGAAGCAGAGCTTGCTCTGCACAACATGTGCCCAAACAGACCAACTTCTTTGAGCACTGCTTTTTGGTCACAGACATAGACTTTCAACAGGCCTGACTTAGACTGAAGTCCACATGGAGTTCTCAAGTCACCAGCTCCTACCCACAGCAAAGGCGTATAAATACTGCAGGTACTGATGACTGGGTGGAAAGTGAAAGTTAGAAATGTAGTCATAACAATTCTGTCCTGGAGTCATTGAATCTTGTTAAAATAGGCTTTCTGGGATTCACTGTGTCGATTTGAATTGAGAAGTGTCCTCTTTCTCTTCTTTATTATGATATCCATCCTACCGCCGCTGATGTGTAGTCACATCTTGTAATAGATATTTCTAGCAAGACTTCCCTGTTGTGAACATGGCTTTGTTTTTCCCCTGAAGAACCACAGTAGCTGTACCAGGCTGTGTCATTTGTAGTGTAATTTACCAGAATGATTTTTAAGGAGCAAAATTAATTTCCACACAGAGCAAAGCTGTCCTAGACATGACCACAGAATAGGCAACAAGTAACTGATGGTTGTGGTGAGGGCACCATGACTGGTCAAGTTCATCTGTCTTGACATGAGCCACATTTGTGTTTGTTCTTTACTTTTAATTACACTCATATCAAGAGGGTGTATGTGAACAGTAAAAGGAATTTGGCTATAGTTCCCTGTAAGGATGTTCATTGCAGTCTGTTGACTTTGGAGGAATTGTGATGGAATATACTTTGAGCTATAATCTTCATTAGAGACAGTCACGTGTAGAACAAATGTGTCTGTACTCTGCAGCTTTTGTGAAGCCCTTTTGCGTGAAATGGATGGAATGACAATACAGATATTAGCTTTCAGATATTGCTTAATCCAAACTGTTCTTTACAGCCATTTCTTGTTTCTTATCTTTTTATTCTGCTTAACTGTCTTCTATTGTCATTTCCTACCACTCTATCAAAACCCAGGTGTTCTTAGCAAATTTAAGAGTGGCACAGCACTCTGTCTTCTTTTCTCCCACTCCTTCTCAGTAATCACTCCCCACGTGGTGATTTTCCAGTGCCAGGTGGAAAATCAGCTGAGCAATTTGGAGGAGGGAGGTATATGTGAGAGACTCTTCTAATGTTACACTCCACCAAGCCAGCTCCATTTCATCGCAGTTGATGTATGAGCTCATACAAGAAAACTAACAATCAGTTTAAACTTTTTTCCTGAATCTGCAGTTTTCTTTCTAAAAAGTAATTTTAAACTAAGAGAGATGAAGAAGAACTCCTTATCTTACACTGCCTCCTTTCAGCTGCCAGGACTGTCCCAGACCATCTCACAATTATTTGTTTTCTTGCTGAAAGAAATGTGATAATAAATTAATAGTTCCCATTTATACACAATCTTCCATCTTGACACAAAGCCAAAGTGCACTGAAGAAAAATACAGGGACTTCATTTTGGACTCGTGGGAGCATGGCACTTCAGAAAATTAAACATGCGCCTCTCCCTCTTGTTCTCAGAGAAAATGTCCCTGCAGCAGACAATGAAAAGGAGAGCTGGGCAGAGTGAGTGGGTGAAACATATGACTGCATCCACTAATGGAATGCAGCCATTTAAAATGGCAGGTGTAAATCAGCAGCTGTTTAATTTCTTGCAACTACTCTGAACAACTCATTAGCACAGGAAGTGACTAAGACTAGGATATCTGGCCAATGCAAGAAGGTTTATGTAGAAAGAATATAATTACCCAACAGTTTGCCCAGATGAGGGTCTGACACTGCTACTTGTGGACAAAATCCTTTATGGTCTTTAAAGCTTTTGTATAACAGGAATGTTGGTGTTGCTTTTCATTGACAATCCTGTAAAATGTGATAGCTTATATGCTGACGGCTTGAGCCTCTGCTTTCAGTGAAAAATTGATCATTGCTAAAAATGGGAAGAGGCAATGGCTAAGGCAATTGGAGGAATTTACTGGAAGGTTATCTGCATTACACAGATGTTACAACCTTACACATTGATATTTCAGCCACGATATGCATGCAAAGATGACTAGGACACTTTAATTTACAAGTAAAGAAAAGTATTTCAGAAGTCATACATGCTACAGGTAACTACTAGCATTTGTAACAGTTAGCGTAGTATTAGGTGGCACAGTTTATTTTGAACTGTTTTACTTCCCTGTATAAGAAATGGCATGAGAAATGGTTTGAGTCTTTACTTGGGGAATTTTTTACAACTGCAACTTTCTTTTTGATCATTCAGTGCCATTTTTGCAACAGAGCTGCAAGCACCAATAACTAGACAAATATGGGATTCCAAAGTCTGAACTGAAATGACAGTTGCAAAAATTAAACTGTCTCCACCATTTATATAATTTCCCACTTAGTTTCTCATTTTCTCTCTTTGCTAATGGGTATTATCATCTGAAAAAAGAAAAAAATTTAATGTCTGATGTATGAAAGTCTTAAGACTCTTCAGAGTCTTAAAGTTACCAAGCTTTCACATGCTGTCTACCTGCCTTTTTGCAGGGTCTGCTCCATTTGTTGACCATGTGTCCACACACATACACTACATATATTTTTATAAATAATGCCTTCTTTTGAAAGATATTGCTGACACTAAGAAATAGAAAAATGCAAAATATGCTATATATCTTGCAAAAAAATGAAAGATATGTGCTATAGTTAATAATTAAGATTCAGCATGAGGTTGAGCATACACAAAATACACAATTAGAGCAAAACTACTTTAAAGTTTTGAACAACGATCATTCCTTTTTAATATGAATAGGATTTATATTTGTAGTTAGAATTAACAGAATGAAAATTTTCATACTTATCAACTATGAGACTTGATGTCAGATTAGAGACATGAAAGGATTATTTTCATCTGCTCCTTCTGGCACTCCCAGCTCAGGAAACAGGGGCTGGAACCAAGTCTCAAGGGACTGCTCATACTGTTGTGCTGTGCGTTGTTTTCTAAATAATCTGAAATGAATGACTGCTGGTCATTTTCTGAGACAGGATCCTAGTTTAGCCCAGTGTGTCAGTCTATACTCTTCTGAAGGATTTGACATTAGTTAGTGCAGAGATTGGAATAGCAGTGATCATTAGTTTGTTTGACAATACCTACATTATTACCATGGAGGGTGTAAGAGCAAAACAAAAGAAATTGCTTTTGTATAAAGGACACTATAACATTCAGTTTACAGCACTGTCTGTGAGTAAAAGACAGCCTGGAATTACATGTGGAAAACACTACTAAATAATCCTATTTGTTATTCTACTAATACAGTGTTTTTCTCCAAAGTGTTTTCTCATTGAAATAACCTTATGAGATACGTCTGCCTTTCACAAAAATGTATTTCTGAACATTTTTTCTGCTTTGGTTTGCTTTTAAAGCCCCAAGGGATGAGGATTCTGCTTCTTCCCTTCTCAGTCTAGAATCCTTCCCTTTTAGGAAAATTCTGCAACTATTCAGCTTAGATTTTTCTTTTCTCAACCTATTATCTGCACTTAAGACACCCAGACATTTGTAAGTCATTTTCTTTGTTATTCTTTATACTCTTGAAATACTTGTAGACTGCTGTCTCACAACATAACACAATTTCTTTGGGAGTTTATATATACTGAGCAGCCAGTTCCTTTCCTGTCTCGTATTGGGACTGAGATTTCAACAAATTATGAACATTTCTCTCTCTGTGGGAGTGGGAATGACTACAGTTCAAAGACTAATTTAAAAAGCAAAAAAAATTGTTTCTCTATTAATTTTGAAGGTATTAGAATCACAATTAGCTAAGAGTTGAAGTGTTGAAACAGGCACACATGACAGAAGAACACTTCAAGACACAGAAAGGAACATCAGAAGCAAAAAAGGAAAAATATCTGGGAGCTTTTTCACATGCAAAAGAACTTCACCAGCAACATAAGATGTTTACCTTGGTATTCATGTTTTAAGTCTAGGTTTATATGAAATATTTGTCATGCACAGCATATCAGCTAATTCACAGCAATATAACATCAGCATCTTTTTTTCTATCTTTTCTTTTGCAATCTGTATCTCCCAGATATTTACAGAGTTAAAAGAAACAGTGAGGGACTTAAATAATAGCAGAGGGACTGTGAGTTTAAAGGCAAGCCATGGAGAACAAAATGGCCAGACCCTCAGCTGTCATCAGTTGACAGCCTTCAACTGAAGTCACTGAGAACTTATCTTTATTTCTTTTCAGCTGTGATTAGAAAAAAATGGAAGTTGCTGGAAAATTGTTGAAAAACGAGACTAAAAAGGGATCATGTACCTTAGTAATGAGTAAGGCAGAACAGGCAGAACTGAAAAGATTCTTGTATGATGGACAACAAAGTCATATGGAAGATCCCAGATGAAAGCAAATACAACTGAAAAGAGAAATGGACAGAAATATCATATTAATATTTTCTTTTTCTTTTTTACAAGCTCCTTATGAATGAAGATATTATTAGATGAGCCAGTTCAGCAAGAAATAAAATTGAAATGTCAAATTATCATCAGTTTGTCCACAGCTGTTGAGCACACATCTCCTCAGCAACTTTGTATATATACATCACATGCAAACATGCTTACATCTGATGGCTTAGCCATCTTAGGAGATATGAGAAGCACAGAGTGGTTTACATTACATCGAAACTGCCCTTCCTGATCTCACCAGAAAGTGAGCTCTTGGACTGAGGCTGGTTGGTACAGCCTGGCTTGTTCTCACAGTGTGAGTAGATTGCCCATATCCACACAGCATGGCACTTGGCCCCGGAGACTCTGGGCCCTATAAGGCATCCTGATGGCCCTGAGGCAGAATGACTGCCATCTGTGTGTTTGTGTCCGTTTCCATTGCCAAGTGCCAGAAATAAAGAGAAGGTTTAGTTGCAGCCATCAGAGTGGTATTTTTAAAACAAGCTGAGACTGTGTGTTCTGTGCAAGTGTTCTGGCATGACACCTGGAAGACTGTCCTACACAGAGCTAGGTAAAGTCAATATAGTCCATGTTTGTATAATCTATCTGAACTCGATGCTGAAGAAAACAGTCCTGTGAGTTGTGCATACTCTTCTCAAGAAGGAGCCAAGCTGGTTCCCTCCAGAAGGAACCTGGGAGCAGTCTGGTATATGTGTAGAAGAGACAACATGGGCACCAAGGCTCTGGACTGAGAAGGGAGGAGAAATACACTGACACCACAAACACACCCTTTTTGCTTTATACTGGACTCATCACTGTACCATCTGAGCTAACCATTAATTCTAAAGCAAGCTAAAGACCAACAGCCCATTGCCCATACCCAGCTTGCAGCTTCAGTCATTCAGTTTATACACTGTAGCCTCATGGCTCACAGGCAGACAGACCATTGCACATGTGTACTAAAATAAGCCTGATCTGTTTTCTGTTTTTCTACTACCCAGGAAATGTTGGTTGGTGTTTTGGGTTTTGTTTTTCTTTAAAAAAAAAAAACAAACAGCATAAATGAACAAACAAACTTCATTTGGATGATATTTTCAAATAAACACAATAGTCGTGCAGAAGTATCTTTAAAACAAATGCCTTAACATGACTATGGTCAGCTTGTAACTCAACAGTGATACGCTCGTGTTTCTCAGGATACAGAACTTTCCTGCTAAGCTGGTGCCTGAATAAATTTGTCATGAGACACTGAAGAAGAAGCATTAATGTTCAGTGGAGCAAGAACACAACAGTTTGTGGTTATAAAAAAAAAACCTTCCACTAATGAACTGGAATCATAAGCACCTCCAGAGTACCCAAAACAGTTCCTGGGAGAAATAAGTATCGCTGAAAAGCTAGGATATATGGCCACTTAGCTAGGCAGAAGTCTGAGACACTTCAGTTGAGCAGCCTGGGGACACTGCCATTTTTCTCCACTACCTTGAGGCTTGTTTCAATAAGCAATCGATTTCAGTTTTTAAGTCTGTCAGCACACAGTTCCTTTCGCTAGCAATGAAATGCACATAGTGATTTTTAAACTATTCTCATAAAGAATTTGAGAGCTCACAGGGCAAAGTATCTCTCTATCAAGTGAAAACAGAATCCTGAAGTTATAAGTTACATTTTTACACTGTCAGGTGGGGTCTTTATTAGTAGCAGAAAAAGTAATTTTTATAAACCAGTTTGAAAGCATTTACCTCTGTAGTTTACTGCTGGTAAAACAGCAAACAAGCTGTTAATTTATATGCCTTGTAACTGTACAACATAAATACAGGATATATTTATGTATTACATAAATGCTTTTTTCCTTAAAGTGAATAACCTATTCCTTTCTTTAATCTGTTATCCCCATTACACAAAATAATTCATTAGAAGGAGGGTTCAAATTTTATCTGTATTTGGAGGGACGATGTTAACGATTACAGCTAAATAAGGTTGATAGCAATGGCAGCAGGTAATACTTCTGAAGTGAGATATTTCACAGAGGGCAATCCTGGAGCCAAGTGTGGCTCTGCAGAATCCCTTTATGCTAAACAAGGCCATGCAGTGTCTTACTTTGTATTTCAACTACGATTAAACCTTGGGCATTTCTGTAAAGAATCCTCTGACTAAAATAACCATACCAGGTATTAGGAGACTTTGATTTTCTTTCTTTTACTAATGCTCCATTAACCTCCAACATCTGTTCTCTCTGTGCACAGTCAGCAGCTCCACTAATCTCTGCCTTCTCTTCTCTTCTAGCAGGAGCAGTCATCTTTAATAAAGTTGTTCTCCTCTCTCCAACACTTTCTCCTCTACACCACCATTCTGGTCTATTAGTGCACAACATGCCACCGGGAATCAGTAGTGCTGCTTAGGCATTGATTTTGCTCTGTTTCAGCACTTCTTGACCCTGAAGCAGTGCGCTCACAGGTCCATTAGAAACTTTTTATGTGAACTGATGCCTCCAGTACTGCGCATGAAAAGCTTTAGCAATCTTGAGGTGCAGCCTAAGGCCATGGTCATGAATATTTGGCTGAATTTGTGACTAAGTGGTAGTAGAAGCCAGAGACTTAGAAGCTCTTAAAGTACTTTGTCTCATAACTTGCATATTTTTTCCTGATGGTTCCTAGACTGCTGACAAAGCTCTGTAAAAGTGTTACTTCATCTGCTACCTAACTCATTTCTTTGAAGCTGAAAGCAAGTTAGCAGTTCACAGCACCACAGTGCACTGTAAGAGGAACTGAAGGACATAATGCAGTAAGTACATTGGCAAATCACACAGACATAGCATTCTGTGTGAGAAAAAAAGAGGCCTGACTGGGCTATTTTGCATGCTATAGCATTGCTGTCTCTAGATCTATATACTGTGCTGATGGTTTTAATTGCCTGTACTACTATATTGATGACTGTGCTACTAATACTATAGTTTCTTTTTTTCTATTCATGACAGCACCCATGGAAGACACATTCTTGAATGTTGTATCTTCCTCAGTTCAGAGGTCGCCCATCCCTCAGGGACAGAAACACAAACCACTCTGAAGAAGAACTTCCTACTTTCTGGTAGAATTTAACATCATGTGCTTGCTGTCCCGCCTTCATGAACTTCCCTAAACAACATTATTATTACCTAATGCCATGAGAAGTTAGGATTGTCTTTTACCATCTCATCTACTATCACTGAGGGAAACACAGACCTGAAAAGACTTTCCTTCAACTCTATTCATTCCAGTGCCTTTTTTCCCTCAAGGCCTTATACAAACATCTTCAGTTACTTTTTCTGATGGCTGTCTATTAGCTATAAACTAGATTTCTGCAACTGTTGGCCATAGATATATCCAATTCCCTGTACTCTCTGAATGATTCAGAGAGAAGATGAGATACCAGCGTAGGATTTTCTGAAAAGGTAATAAAAGAGAAATTAATCTACCAGATGAAAACAGCTCTTTGTTGACAGCCATCTCTGAACTGATAGATTAAACATATGCTGAATTCTGAATGGAAAACATGTTTACACAGTGCTGTTATTAATGGCCACAGCAGTGCTATGTGCAGTAGTCCAGTACCCCTAATATTTCTAAAGGACCTTAATAACCCTACGCAGCCCTGAGTTCAAATCTGACATCCAAACTTCACTGTCCTTTGAGATCCATATGCAAAACAGACCTATATTCTTACGAAGTCTGCTCTTTTTATAAGAGGTTGAAAAAAATACGTGTGGTCTTGTAGGTAAATCACAGTACTCTGAGTCCAGACACCTGGATTTTTTTTTTCTGTTTCCACTACAAAATTCCTGGATTACCCAGGGCAAATAATTTCTGTTTCAATTTCCTACTGGTTACAATAAGAAGATAACAGCTCTATTCAATAGATGTATTGTGAGAAACTGTATTAATACATATGCTGTATGCAGTTGTTACATGGGGCAGTAGTGACTGTCATTCAATTCAGCCTCGCTCCAGGTGCAGGCTGAGGACAAGGCTTTGGCCAGCCTGTCAGCACCCAGTTGTTGGGCAAGGAAGGTCAGAGCAGCTTGCTGTGATGCTGGAGACATCACTTCATGGAGGGCTGTTGCCTAGAAACACTCACGTGCCTTAACTACCGTGCGAGATCAACACACCGATCCTGCTTAGGGCAGATCTTAGAACAGCCTTAATTGCTACATGGATAATTCAACTAAAGCTAGCTGCTTAACACTAAAACAAATACCAGTTCAAAATATACTCTGTTGTTTTAATACAACCTTAGTGTTCAATCAACATATTCACAAACTGAAGATGCATTGACTTGGAGTCTTTTTCAAGCAAAAGACAGGAAGGTGAACAGCAGCAGTATATGTGAAGACTGGCAATGAACCAGCAAGTGTTTAGCAGCTGATGACCTAGTCCAAGTGTAACGACTGCTGTGGATGGAGGATGAAAAAGGTTTTTGATGTGTCTTTAGCACTTGATACAGTACTCACATTTTTTAATTTGGCTGTCTCTGAACTTCTTTTCACAGAATGACAGAATGAGAGAGCTTGGAAGGAACCTTTGGAGGTCATCTAGTCCAACCCCCCTGCCAAAGCAGGGTCACCTAGAGCAGGTTGGACAGGAATGCAACCAGGCGCATGTCCTGGTTCCAGCAGGGATGGGGTTAATTTCCCCATGGAATACGGCAGGGGACACAGGTATTCCATACCATGTGAGCCATGCCCAGGCTCTAGGGGGGAGCTGGCTGGGGGAGGGGTCAGGAGGTCGAGGCTTGTAGCAGGCTGAGGCAGTCCGGGTCCAGTCGATGAGCGGTGGTACTGTAACTGCATTCATATATTCCTTTACTGGTGTTATTGTTGTTTTTCTCTTTCCTTTGTTGTTCTGTTAAACTGCCTTTATCTCAACCCACGAGTTTTGCATATTTTCTTCTGATTTTCCCCGATGGCCGTGGGGCTTGAGTGAGTGGCCACATGGTTCTTTGTTGCCAGCTGAGACCAAACCATGGGGTTTGAATATCTCCAGAGAAGGAGACTCCACAACCTCTCTGGGCAGCCTGTTCCAGTGCTCTGTCACCCTCAAAGGAAAGAAGGTTTTCCTCATGTTCAGACGAAATTTCCTGTGTTCCAGTTTGTGCCTGTTGTCCCTTGTCCTGTTTCTAGGCACCACTGAAAAGACTCTGGTCCCATCGTCTTGACACCCACCCTGTAGATATTTATAAGCATTGATGAGATCCCCTGTCAGTCTTCTCTTCTTCAGGCTAAACAGACCCGTTTCTCAGCCTTTCCTCATGACAGAGATGCTCCATTCCCTTGACCATCTTTGTAGCCCTCCACTGGACTCTCCCAGCAGTTCCTTGTCTTTCTTGCACTGGGGAGCCCGGAACTGGACACAGTGCTCCAGATGTGGCCTCACCAGGGCAGAGTAAAGGGGCAGGATGACCTCCCTTGATCTGCTGGCCACACTCTTTTTAATGCACCCCAGGAGACCATTGGCCGTCTTGGCCACAGGGGCACATTGCTGGCTCATGGTCAACCACCAAGACTCCCAAGTCCCTCTCTGCAGAGCTGCTTTCCAGCAGGCCAAGCCCTAATCTGTACTGGTGTACAGGGTTATTCCTCCCTAAGTGCAGGACACTACACTTGCCCTTGTTGAACTTCATTAGGTTCCTCTCTGCCCAACACTCTAGCCTGTCTAGGTCTTGTTGAATGGCAGCAAAGCCTTCTGGCATATCAGCTACTCCTCCCTGTGTTGTGTCATCAGCAAACTTGCGGATTACATTCTGTCATTGATGAGTATGTTAAACAAGACTGGACCCAGTACTGAACCCTGGGGAACACCGCTAGCTACAGGCCTCCAACTGGACTCTGCGCCGCTGATCACAACCGTCTGAGCTCTGCCATTCAGCCAGTTCCCCATCCACCTCACTGTCCATTCATCTAACCCACACTTCCTGAGCTTACCTATGAGGATGTTATGGAGACAGTGTCAGAAGCCTTGCTGAAGTCAAGGTAGACTACATCCACTGCTGTCCCCTCATCTACCCAGCCAGTCATGCCATCACAGAAGGCTAGCAGATTGGTCAAGCATGGATCCATGAATCCATGTTGACCACTCCCAATAACCTTCTTCTCCTCTACATGCTTAGAGATGACATCCAGAATGAGCTTTTCCATCACCTTTCCAGGGATGGAGATGAGGGTGACTGGCCTGTAGTTTCCCGGGTCCTCCTCCCTGCCCTTTTTGAAGGCTGACTGTGGAAATATTTCTCTGGGAATGAGTTGATGTTACTCAAAACAGACTTAATGGGGGGGATGTTTTTTTGCCAGATGGGGGGTTGGTACTTGCTGAGATCCTTACCAGGTCTGCACTGCTCATACCCAGTGGACAGCGTCAATGTAAATCTGGAACATGCTTTCCACAATAAGTGCTGTAGTGGTTTTGTTGATCTCTACAGACCTTTTCTTCATGCCTTTTGCACTGAAGGAGCCGGGTGAAAAAAGCTCCCAGCCACACATTACACAGTGGAAAACAGTAAGACTATAATGAGTTTCTAAATGAATTTTGTGACAGTTTCCAAATTAGTAATAAATTATTCTAAATTCTGCTCTACATAATCAGGATACTTTAATAAATTTATATTCTTCATAGCTGTTCACTATTTCCTTAACATTCAATCACCATCTTTTTAGGTCTAAATGAAGTGCATAGTGAAGCACACTCAATAAAAAGAGCCAATTATTGATAACTGCTGGTTACTGAAACCAAATAAAGCTGACTGCACAAATTGAATCACTTCTCTTTCTCCTCTCCTCCCTAGTCTCCCCCCAATTATAACTAGCTGTTCCATGACCAGGTGCCCATGCGTATCACACCAGTGCCTGAAACGTAAATCCATAAGCAGCATCAGCTTACACATGGCTTGTAGCTCAATGTGTAGATAAAGCAGCCAATAGCCACAGCCAAAGCACAGGTTGGAAAAGACAGAGTTTGTTCCTTAGTCCTAAACTGTGACATAGATGATAGGAGTCCAAGAGACAGCAATCAGCTTCCTTGTACACACGTCTGAGGGCTGCCTGCCCATCCTAAGCACAGGGCTGCTCTCACCATTCACTCCCCACACCTGATGTGACCACCACCACAGGTCCCCTCTTGGGCACGTGGCCATCTTCACTGAGCTGTGCCAGGAAATCCTTTCAATTGCAGCTGAGAAATGGTAACGCCCATGGTCCATCTTTGAGCACTGAGAGAGCAGACAGGGAAATGAGTTTCACAGCTTTGTCAAAAAACCTCCAGGGATGGTGTTATACTGAACCACCACTTTTTTTTTTTAGGATTTATTAAGGCTTTTCCATGGTGGGAAAAGTTCAGTCAGAAAAGTACCGTTTGGTACTGCTTTTCAGGAAGAGCTGTGAAAATAATTGATTTTTAGTTCAGCAGCCAAACTTAAAAAAACGCCACAACTTTTGATCTGAACCAAATGTAGCATATTTTCTTTTCTTATTTTCACTTAGACAGCTTCTGCACCCCCTGCTGTTAGGAATTCCAGCCAATTAAAAATAAAAATGTTTTATCTTTAGTGTTGGCAAAACAACCAAAAATCCAAACACTTCCTATTTTGTGACTTTATCCTCCATTAACATTATTTGACAACCAGATCAAATGACATGGGGAACACATTTTGACATTGCAAATAGTTTGGGGATGCTGATTCCAGCAAGTTTACTATTACCAAAAAAAAAGGAAGAAAGAAGATAAAACAACTCCCCAAATCACTTAGCTCTTTGTAGAGAAGAATCTGTGAAATGCTTCTGCTCTACAGCGGAGAAAAATAAAAAAGCTGCAGAGAAGTATCAGGGATGAACCTATATGTCTATCCTGTATGCCTTTATCAAAACGCTGATTGTATGCTCCTGATATGCATCCTTTACCCTCACAAGAAAGCAAGTTCTGAAGACACAGAACAGATCTGAATCATCAGGAAAAAGTATATGTGTGACGGTAAAAGGGGGGGGGGCTAATAAACCAGCTTTTTTAAGTTTTCTCTGTCTCAGTAGCATTTTTAGGTCAGAAGAAAATCTCACAGTGATTTTAATAAAGTTTCCCCCAGCAACCAGCTTGTTTTCAAGGAACTTGGCAAACCAAAACCAGTGATGGAAATTGGCTCCAGCAGTCTAACATATCATGGTTCCTTTAGCTTGTTCAGAATGAAAGAATGGAAAAGGCGTTGACGGAAAAGTCCTGCTTTCCCTTCCCAATTCTTGGAAGTGGCTCTGCTCTTCCAGCTATAACAGTCAGTGTTTTCTGCCTGTCTCTTACAGAGAATACTCCGACACATGAGGCTTGTCAGTGATGTTTGGGGAATAGAGCTGACCAAGTGTCATTGTAATTGCTGCGGGATCAGAGTGTGCAATGCAGATCAGAAGCAATGATGAGCTACGATCTAGCACCATGACTGAACACCAAGGGTCAGATTCGACTTTTGCCTTAAATTGCCCTATTAAAATAATTTGAACTGATGAGTTTATAATACCACTAATGCTTTCATAAGTACTACAGACTTTCTCAGTTATAAGATATTGATATTCTTATGACAGACTTCTTACGAAAGGAAATCACCTAGCCCTTCCAAATTTATGTAAAGAAAAAAGTCAACAGTTTTCTCAATTGATTTTTTTCTGTGAAAAAAGTGCATTTCCATTATATGAGAAATTATTAGATGCCCTTTGAGAAAAATACACATCTTTTTATCCTTTTCCCCAGTATTGCCTGTGGTGAGAATTTTTATTTTGGAAAGCTGAAGCAGTAAGCATGGCAAATCCATGTGCTGGATTCTTCAGAATCTTTTCTCCTTGAGGAAGAGCAGCTTTCCAGAATATGAAAATTACTCTGTTGATGAACATTCTTTATTTCAAAATACCTTTTTATTGCTATGTCACCGCACAAATCATTAATTACTCTGTTATCATGAAAAAAAATAAATTATTTCTGGTAATCAAGCTCTTTCCTCATCCCCTGAAAACCGCTGTCATAACTGAGTAGCACACAAATGACAGGGGAAGAAAGGCTGATTCATCATTTTCCATAAGAGATTTCTGTTCTTAAGTTCCTTAGAAATGAGGTGTGTTGGCTGGACTCTGGAAAGTTATAAATATCTGCTTATTCGAACAAATAGCTAATATTCTTCAGAATAAACTGCTGAATTGTTTTATTGACTGTGCATTTATTAGGAGAATGACATGGGAAATGTTCATTGGCAAAAACAGACACATTCTGTAGCATACAGCATGGAAAAACCACTGTCCTGCAAACATGGTGATCCAACACAACGTAACACAGAAATCAGAGAATGAGTCTGTAATTCAGCTATACACAGATTCAAAGGCAAATCACTTAAATCACTTGCCTGCTCCTTCATTTCCCAAAGTATGACCAAGAATAACTACTTTTGCTTAGAAGAGGATTACCATTTGTAGGCATTAATACTAGTTATCATTTTTAAAAAGCCACTAAAAGTTTCCAACAACATTGCCACTATCATTCTTCAAATCAAGGAACACAGGGAAACAACTTTTACAAGAGGTTTTTAAAGAAGCTAAAAACATTGAGGGATTGAGAACATATACAATTGAACAGACATGACAGAAGAGAGAGATTTGGTCCCATTTTTGTTGTGCATCTGATTGCTGGGCTTCACTGCCTTTCCAGGGATCTGAAGTTCATCATGTAACTTTCTAGGAACACTCTAAGGTGCCTTTTTATTACGACTCCTCTACGTGCTTGCAAAATACGGGTATTTTGAGTTTTCAGTTGTAAACCCAAATAAAAAACAGTAAAAGACATTCCTCCTGGAGAGGCCCAAAATGAATTTGGTTTCAATATAGTTGATAAAATGTTTCACTTTCATTCTGTTTTAAAACTGCCTAAAAGTAAGTTTGAAAAAGTTGCTTTGAATATTTTTTTTAAAAACATTTATAGAAATCAAATAGATTTTTCCTAACATTTTTTCATTTGAAAGGTCTTTTTGTGATGAATTAGTATTTGGATAAAAAAAATATTCTTTTTCCTTTCCCTGATCTTCAGCTGGTAAAAAGTTATCTAATTAGAGTAAGGTCAGATTATACTTGCAGGGAATACTGCTTTTGTCTCTAAACATTTAGCCCACAGATCTTTCACCAGTCCTGTTAAATGTAGCTACAAGCATGCCTGTGATATATGCATCAGGAGGGAAATACAGGCGCTTTGGCTATGGAAAGCATGAGAAGGGCCATTTCTTCTCAAAGTGTACTCCTGGACAACTCGTTCTAGAGAGAGCAGGGAAACAGGGAACAGAAAAAAATGTTTAACTATTTCAGATTTAAATAAAAACACTGTGCTTTTACTTCTGGTTGACTGTTCAGACAAGTTCCTGTTTCCCAAACCCTGTCACCCATTCACAGCACATTAACCACTGGCCTTGGTCCATGTCGGGCCCTCTAAAGTCAGTGTCAGGCTCTCTGTTGACTGCAGTGGGTTTTCTTATATATCCCTGTAAGAAGCTGATTTGTTAGAATCTTTGAAGGCTGCTATTCTTTGCAAGACAAAATATGAATGTCACCACAAGAACAATCTCCCTTATTTCTAAAATGAGAGACTGATAATAAATGCTTCAAAAGATGACTGCTGGTAAGACAACTAAGAACGGGCATAAAGTCAGGGAAGACTTTGTTTTCATTCCTTTTATTTATTCTTGAAGGGACAGAAAGAAATCCTGCAGCCTTTGAAAAGATCAAGGGACAGTGATGGATCAAGACTGAGGTAATACTTTCTGCATTTGAAAAAAAAAATGTCTGAACAGCTCTTTGAAGAATGTATTGCAAATTCTCAAAATTAAGCACTTTTTTGAAGAATTATCTTAAAATTTCATCTTCAACTTTCTTTCTTCTCATAATCTACTGTCTACTTTTCACACTTCTACTGAATCCTGAGGGCTTACCATACATATTCAGCTCACAGGAAATCTCATTATCTTTCAGTGCTAGGCATCCCATCCCATTGTGCCAGCAACTCAGGTTACTTCTGTAAGATTCTGTATAGTATGTTATTTCCTACTGCTGGATGTACATGAATCATTCAAACATGAGAATATAGCAGTTCCTCCCATGGCCCATTTATTTACAGAAGTCAAAGTTTTGTATACCAGCAACACAGCACATTATATGCCCGGGAAAAATCTTGGCAGAAGAGAAGAATTACAAAAAGCATCCAAACTGGGAAAGTTTCTGTTCAGCACTTTGAAATGTGAACTCTCTGTGATCTATTCAATTTGTTCCAAGACTGAAATGCTTTCAAATGAAAAAAAACTGTAAATGGAGCTCCAATCACCATAAGTGGCAGCAGAGAATCATTAAGAATGACAAGTGGAGTATTTTTATAGTATGTTTAGAGAATTCTTGAACATGCACAATACTTTTCAGCTTTCTTTATGCCCCATATAACTGCCAAGTCTTGCTGATGAGATTGCACGTTTTGCTATTGCTTTCCTAGTGCAGCACTTTGAATGAAAAGGAAACAGCTTGAAGCTGCTTCTTCTGCTCTAAATGTTGCCTGGGTCTTGAATGGAGCAGCAGCAGAGCTGTGTCTACTGGCCAGTGACCAAACACGAAAAAGGCACTTAGCTGGATACTGGAGTTTCTCACCTGCTCAGAAAATGGACCACATAGGCCAGTACCATATTACCACAATCAGATTAAAGTGGGGTTCCTTGGGATCTTCACGGAATAACTAATCAGGTAGGCAGCAGTGAGCGAGCCCCAGCGAACCTTGGAGCTACTACAGCACTGTGCAACAGACCTAACAGACTACACGTTAAGGTAACACCCTGTGACCTGATGTAACACAAGGAAACTGGGAAAGTAGCCATAAACCAGCCAAAAAACAGACGGTAGGACTGCTAGGCAGTAACACTTGGGAAAGTGTTCACAGTACAGCATTGTAGTTTACCATTGTAAATCCATGTAATAAGCAAATAGTTATGTGAGTGAGATATATTCACTTTTAAAAAAAAAAAAAGAGAGAAAGAAAAAAGAAAAAGGGAGCATCTGTTAGCATAACGTCTCTCATAATTTGCTGATCGGTGTAACATTCTGTAGATGGCAGTGTGGGTAAACCATCTCTGAATTCATAATATTGCAGTGCTTGGCTTCTTTGCATATATAAGACAGCTATAGCTAAGCTAGCACAGACAGACTTTGTCAGTAAGAAAACACAGGGCATTTTTGGAAACAGAAATCAACTGAACATTCATATGGTGAAGACCTCCTGGGACATATCTGCTTTCTAAACTGCAGCTAGCTTAGATCCCTGTTCTTGCTTCTCCTTTTACATATTATGACAAATCTAATTTGAGTCGTCTGGGACACACCTAATATTAATACCTGTACTTACACAATGGCTTACAGAGCTGCAAAATGCATGAATGAAATTACAGAGCTGCAAAACTGCAGAATGGCTTCAGATAGCTGCTGCTCCCCTCCCACTGCTTGGGATCAAATTCAAGGCACAGCTCTGGAGCTAAAAGTCTCTTTACATTTCTGATTGTTGGAATTTTCAGCTCCGGTTTATGGCTGGAGATCAGGTCCTCTCTTAACTGTGGATCTGGGATTTCCAGACACATACATGGGATTCAAAGCCATACAGTTGGCATGTCAGCCTGGCCCTGACCAGTTTCAGTAGGTTAACTAGTTTTTGTCAGGTTTCTCTTCAGAACTATTTCCAGGTCCTAAAGTGATGTCCCACACCATTTTCATTGTTGTACTGGGATTAAAACTGACATGACAAAATGAAAAAGCCTGATGCATACTATATTTCCAAAAGGAGTCTGAAGTGAATGCTTTAAAGCCCTTTTTGCAATGTACCTATACGTCTCAGTAAACGTAGGAGTTTTGGAATGTTTAGAGCCATTTAAATCTATAGCCAAAATACAAACTTGAGATGAACAAAGTGTCTTTCTTAATTTCTCTCCTCTGTCAAATAAGAGTCCTCATATTTTGGGGAACAGTTCTGTTGGTCTTGATCTTTAAAGATTATCATAATCTACAATCAGTTTTGGGGTCCAGACCAGGAGCCCAGGGCCGGGCAGCAGCCCAGCTGTGAGGCAGTGGGCACAGGAGCTCTGGTGGGGCTCAGCACTAGACCCTCAGCCTAGAGCAGCTCCCACGGGAATGGGAGTCAGCCCTGGCCCAAGCCTCCCCACAGCACTGCCGGGGACCCTCACCCCAAGGCCACCAGAGGGAAGGGGACAGCTCTTGGCAAAGGAACCCAGGAGAGGGGGAATGTGCTTGGGGCCAGGTGAATTTCTGGAGAAGGCAATACGATATAATGTAGCCCCTATTTTAAAGGTGAGCAAATAAAGAATGTGTTGGTTTGAATTCTCTGTTTAGTTGTTCCTCCAGTAAGCAGGATGCTAGAGAGTTGCATCCAAGTTTTTATTTGAACTCTGATCACTTCAAGGATGGATGAGTCATGTGTGGCTCCCTGTTTCCTAGTTTGGCTCATCCTCACTTTGAGATTAACGCTGACCTGACACTGATTTATCAATGAGAACAGTGGTTCTGCTCCACCAAGCCAGCATTGATGGAACACAAACAGTGTAAAATATCTACTTTTGCAATATGAACACAGGCCATCAAATCCTTTTAAAGGAGAACTCATTCATAACATGCAGAGTGTGTGCCTGAAATGAATTGATCTATAATATTTAGCGATGATGATTGATTTCTACCCAGAGGCAGGAGACAATTCACCAGTCTTTGTATCACCTTACGTAGCATCTCCATCTTATTCATGTCAAATTGTCACACAGAACAAAAATGAGAACTTCGCGTGCTTGAAAGATAGAAATTCTTTTCATTGCCAGCATGCTTTTTTCTTTTCTTTACAAATTCTAAATGTTAAAATGGGCAAGTTCATATATTTAAAATAAAAAGGTGAGCTGATTTTCAGCTTTAGCAAGTGGAATAGCTACTAGTATTGGTGTACCCTATGAGTCCTACCTATGAATGTAGGATGCAGTTTCCCCAAAAAGAAATTTAACCCAAGACATAAGGCTCTTTCCTTATCTTGTGAAAAATATTAAGGTGACTTAGCACAATCCAAGCTTCAGCTGTCCATTTCAATTTAAAGTTGGCATATTCATAAACCCAATGCACCTTGTGCATTGATCCCTCACTGACATTCATTCAAGGAAATTATGTGTTTCATGAAACTCAATCCAGATCCACCAACACTTCACGTGGTACTTGCTTTTCCCACACTAAATCTGCATCCAAAGTTGACCTCAGTTACAAAGTGTTCTTGGGAGGTCAGACTGGCTGTTTCTGTGGGGAATGGACACAACTTTCCCCTGCACTAGTATTGTCTTTGAATTTAGCTGCTATGTTTCTACTGTTTACTGAGTTAAAACTCACAATATCACAGGTATTTCTTTTATTATTGCTGTTGTTTTCTTTTTGTCATAAGTATTCATTTAATCCAATTAACAGAAAACTGAATTGCGGAGGAGAAAAAGGTTAAAACTTTGTCTCAAGTTATTTATTACTCTTTTCTTTTAACATCCAGAAGGAAAGGTTTTAAAGTATCTTTAGGTATAACTCAAAGAACACAACAAGCCTACTCAGTAAGATATTTTAAAATAAAGCAACATGGGCATATTTGTGTAAGCAACCTTCTCCTGCTAGGCATTCATTATATGAAATATTTATCAGAAAGTCCATTCCCTCTCCCATGTGATTTACCCATAAATCACCTACCTCCTTTTCTTCCTCCAGCAAACTTCTTAGTCCTATCCTAGTTTTAAAAAAAGGTCTCTGATTTACCTAGATATTTATTTGGTTACTGGATTTCTAGTTGCTCACCCCTTCGTATCTCCCTGACCACAGCGAGTTTTGCATAGGGAAAGTACTAGAGACTTGCTGGAGAGAGGACCTGCTGGTACCTTTGATTGGTTACATCATGAAACAGTGTCCCCTCCTCTCACTTCAGCTCATGCCAGACTGGTCAGAGGCATACTGGTACTCTCACTGCTTTCATTTCAGCTGAGGTTGCCTCACACAGCTAATGATAGACAAAACTCAAAGTGGTTTTGCTCTTCAGCACACAGCTGTTCAGAAGTAACCTGTGTGATGGTATGAATCCCTAACACTGGGAGAAGGTTTAGGTAAAACTTTACGGTTGTGATGCCTCTGCTCGTTTAAAAAGAAGTAGAATTAGAAATATAATTAATTTTGCAGGGTCGTGCTCAGGACTTACTCAGCAGAAAAACATTACAGATATTTTAGTAAACTATTTTTAGCACAACATTTGTGTTTGCCTCGCTTTAACTGACACTCTGCTCACCGCCCCTGGAGCTGGCTCCTGGTAAGTATTTTTTCAAAAATTAAACCAGGTGTTTTTTCTATATTCAAGTAATTTTTTTAGTCTTGGTGTCTTTCATTTTCTAATAGCCATCTGCTCATGTTACTTCTTGATGAAGTTGCGGGGTCAATCACAAATACAACACACTTCTTTTTAAAAAAAAAAAAGACCCAAGGTATATATTTGTATATTTCCAGTGGAATAAGATTTGCACAGACCTCCTCTTAATTTCCTGTACAGAAAGGAATTTTAATGACACCTGCTAAGGGTCTCTCCCTGAGTTAATCAATACTAAATATACAAATGTAAAATAGGAGCAGGCCTTAAAATTTTCAGTTAACAAAAGCAAACACAAGACTTAACTCCCTATGTTAAAGCTGACAGTTAACGTCTGACAACTCTGATTTTTAAGGACTCTGGATCACGTCCCATGAGTTCTCCAGATTCCCACTGAAAACACAAAATTAATGTTAGTTTTGATGAAATTCCCGCCGAGGTGAACAGCTCCGGGTCACTCACCTCCGGGGCTTTTCCCGAGCTTTCCTGAGGCGGGAAAGGGCGGGGCCGGGCAGGAAACCTCCGCGAGCCGGCAGCGCGCGCGGGGGCAGCTGACGAGGCGGGGGCGGGGCCAGCAGCAACGGCGCCTGATTTAAACGAGGCGTAACAGCTACCAACGGTCGCTCACCGAGGCGAGCGGCTCTGGGATAGGCACGCCTGCAGTGGAGCCGCGCGATGGCGGCGAAAAGGGGCTTTTTCCCGAGCTTTTCTGAGGCGGGGAAAGGCCAGGGCAGCGCAGGGAGTCGCAGCGACAGCAGCCAACTCCACTCCCATAAAAAGCAGCCCAATGGAGCAGGAGTGACCAGGAGGACAGGCAAACAGGGCTAAGCTGGTGAGAGGGAAGATTGGCCATGGTCTCTACCTGGCAGAAAGCTGTGTCCTCTGCACTTGCCAGAGCAGACGTAGCCGTACAGACAGAGCTTCCGTGGAAACATGCAGCTACCCAGGTCTCAGGATGCAAGGAGTGCCACTACCTTATGTGGCTAATGGATGGTGGTAGGGATGACAGCTGCGCGAGGTGAGACCAGGTGGGTCATCTGCTCAGCCTGGTGGTAGAGCTAAGAGAGGAAGTAGGAAGACTAAGGAGCATCAGGGAGCATGAAAAAGAAATAGATTGGTGGAATCATACTCTAATCTCTCTGAGAGAGAAACGGAGACAGACACCAGAAAAAATATGCAAGACCAAGGGGATTCTGTTTCCTCCTCCTGCCAGGCTGAAGGCAGTGGCGAAATGGAGAGCTCTGAATGGAGGCAAGGGGCAGCACGCAAACCCCTTCCTTGCCCACTTCCCCTACCCAGTCACCTCTGTGCAATAGGTATGAGGCTCTGGATGAGGTAGGCCAGCCCATGGATGATGTGGAAGATAGTCCAACTACACCAGAGGAGCTGACAGGACCAGAAAGGCCTACACCCTGTTTAACAACCACCTTCACAAGGACATAAAGATGGGTTGTATTTGTGGGTGACTCCCTTCTGAGGAGAACAGAAGATCCAATGTTCCAGGCAGACCCTTTTCATAGGCAGTCTGCTGCCTCCCTGGGGCCTGGGTTAGGGACATCACTAGGAAACTTCCTAGGCTGGTATGGCCCTCAGACTATTACTCACAGAATCACAGAATAGTCAGGGTTGGAAGGGACCTCTGAAGATCATCTAGTCCAACCCCCCAGCCAGAGCAGGGTCACCTGCAACAGGTTGCACAGGACAGTGTCCAGGCGGGTTTTGAATGTCTCCAGAGTGGGAGACTCCACAACCTCTCTGGGCAGCCTGTTCCAGTGCTCCACCACCCTCAAAGTAAAGAAGTTCCTCCTCATGTTAAGATGGAACTTCCTATGTTCATGTTTGTGCCCATTACCCCTCGTTCTATCAATGGGCACCACTGAAAAAAGACTGCTCCCATCCTCCTGGCATCCTCCCTTCAAGTATTTGAAAGCATTAACAAGATCCCCCCTCAATCTTCTTTTCTCCAGACTAAAGAGACCCAAATCCCTCAGCCTCTCCTCATATGAAAGATGTTCCAATCCCCTAATCATCTTTGTAGCCCTTTGCTGGACCCTCTCCAGCAGATCCCTGTCCTTCTTGAACTGGGGAGCCCAGAACTGGACGCAGTATTCCAGATGCGGCCTCACCAGGGCAGAGTAGAGGGGGAGGATGACCTCCCTCGACCTGCTGGCCACACTCCTTTTGATGCACCCCAGGATGCCATTGGCCCTCTTGGCCGCCAGGGCACATTGCTGGCTCATGGTCATCCTGTTGTCCACCAGGACTCCCAGGTCCCTTTCCACAGAGCTGCTCTCCAGGAGGTCGGCCCCCAACCTGTACTGATGCATGGGGTTATTCCTCCCCAGATGCAGTACCCTACATCTACCCTTGTTGAATTTCATTAAGTTCCTCTCTGCCCAACTCTCCAGCCTATCCAGGTCACGCTGTAAGGCAGCACATCCTTCTGGCATATCAGCCACTCCTCCCAGTTTAGTGTCATCAGCAAACTTGCTGATGGTACACTCTATCCCTTCGTCCAGATCATCGATGAATATATTGAACAGGACTGGACCCAGTACTGACCCACACCACTTGTTACTGACCTCCAACTAGACTCTGCACCACTAACCACAACCCTCTGAGCTCTATCTGCTAGCCAGTTCTCAATCCACCCCAATGTCCATCCATCTAGCCCACACTTCCTAAGCTTGCCATTGAGGTTGATGTGGGAGACAGTGTCGAAAGCCTTGCCAAAGTCAAGGTAGACAACATCCACTGCCCTCCCCTCATCCACTCACTGCTGTTCTTCCATGTGGGTGGCGACGAAGTAACAACACATAGTCCCAGGGTGATTAAAAGAGACTTCAGGGCCTCGGGACAATTAGTAAGGGAATCTGTGGTGCCGGTTATCTTCTCATCTTCCAGTAATAGGCAGTGACATTGGAAGAAACAGACATGCTCAGTCTGTTAATACATGGTTCCGTGGCTGGTGTCACCGCCCCAGTTTTGGTTTTATTGAGAATGGGATGGCCTACATGGCACCAGGCTTGCTGGTGTCAGATGAGGTTCATCTTTCTCAAAGGGGGAAGCTGGTCTTTGTTCATGAGCTACTGGGGCTCACTGACCGAGCTTTAGACTCGATAGGGGAGGGATGTATTATCAGGCTTGTTCATGACAAGCCAAGGAATGACACACCAAGGTTTGAGGGATGAAGCAATAGCAAGGGCCCTCAGCCTGGTGCTCTGAGATGTGCTTGGTACACTGCAGCACACCCTTTAGTCTTACGGAAACAAGCCATTGGGGAAAAATGGGTAAAACACCTCAAAGGAAGGCTATCTGGAGAGCAGCATGAAGAATTTTCAGCCACTCCAGCCAGTAAGTCACCTTCAATGGTGATCCAGCTTAAGTGCCTCTAGGCAAACGCACATAGCATGGGGAACAAACAGGAGGAGTTAGAGATGTGAGTATGCCTCCAGGGTTCTGATCT
Source organism: Ibidorhyncha struthersii (assembly GCA_013398815.1). Lineage (NCBI taxonomy): Eukaryota > Metazoa > Chordata > Aves > Charadriiformes > Charadriidae > Ibidorhyncha > Ibidorhyncha struthersii. Next base: position 209,661 of record VZSZ01001084.1, read on the forward strand.
CATTGACGTCATGGAGATGCGGTGGGATGGCTCCTATGACTGGAGTGTTGGAATGGAGGGATACAGGCTCTTTAGGAAAGACAGGCAGGGGAGATGAGGAGTGGGTGTCACCCTCTATGTCAATGATCAGCTGGAGTGCATGGAGCTCTGCCTGGGGATGGATGAGGAGCTGACTGAATTACAGGTCAGGATTAAAGGGAAATCAGGAGCAGGGGACATTACAGTGTGGGGGGGTCTGCTACAGCACACCTGACCAGGATGGCAGAGTGAATGAATGCCTCTATAGATGGATAGAAGCAGCATTGTGTTGACAGTCCCTGGTCCTCATGGGGGACTTCAACTACCCTGGTATCTGTTGAAGGGACAACAGGGCACAGGAAATCCAGGAAGTTCATTGAATTCATTGATGACAACTTCGTTCTTCAAGTGGTAGAGCAGCCAATGAGGAGAGGAGCTGTGCTGGACCTTGTTCTTACCAACAGGGAGGGGCTAGTGGGGAATGTCAAGCTCAAGGGTAGCCTTGGCTGCAGTGATCATGAAATGGTAGAGTTCAGGATCCTTAGGGCAGCGAAGAGGGTGTGCAGCAAGCTCACCAACCTGGACTTCAGGAGAGCAGACTTTGGCCTCTTCAGGGATCTGCTTGGTAGGGTTCCATGGGATAAAGCCCTGGAGGGGAGAGGGCCCCAAGGAAGCTGCTTAGTATTCAAGGATCACCTCCTCCAAGCTCAGGAGTGATGTATCCCATCAAAGAAGTCAGGCAAAAAAGCCAGGACGTCTGCATGGATGAGCAAGGAGCTCCTGGACACACTCAAAAGCAAAAAGGAGGCCTAGAGAGAGTGGAAACAGGACAGGTAGCCTGGGAGGAATATAGAGAAACTGTCCAGGCAGTCAGGCATCAGGTTAGGAAATTTAAAGCTCAGAAAGAATTAAATCTGGCCAGGGACATCAAGGGCAACAAGAAAAACTTCTATAAGTATGTCAGTGATAAAAGGAAGACTAGGGAAGATGTGGGCCCTCTCCAGAAGGAAACAGGAGACCTGGTCACCTGGGATATGGAGAACGCTGAGGTACTCAATGAATTTTTTGCCTCAGTCTTCACCAACAAGTGCTCTAACTACACCACCCAAGTCACAGAAGGCAAAGACAGTGGCTGTGAGAATGAAGTACCACCCACAGTAGGCGAAGATCAAGTACGAGACCATCTAAGAAACCTGGAGGTGCGCAAGTCCATGGGACCTGATGAAATCCATCCACGGGTCCTGAGGGAGCTGATGGATTAAGTTGCGGAGCCACTATCCATTATATTTAAGAAGTTGTGGCAGTTCGATGAAGTTCCCACTGACTGGAAAAGGGGAAACCTAAACTCCATTTTTTCAAAAAGGGAAAAAAAGGAAGACCCAGGCAACTACAGGCCCGTCAGTCTCACCTCTGTTTCTGGCAAGGTCATGGAGCAGATCCTCCTGGAAACTCTGCTAAGGCACATAGAAAATAAGGAGGTGACTGGTGACAGTCAACACGGCTTCACCAAGGGCAAGTCATGCCTGACAAATATGGTGGTCTTCTACACCAGCGTTACAGCATTGGTGGATAAGGGAAGAGCAACAGACATCATTTACCTGGACTTATGCAAAGCATTTGACACTGTGCTGCATGATACACTTGTTTCTAAACTGGAGAGATGTAGATTTGATGAATGGACCACTCGGTGGATAAGGAACTGGCTGGATGGCCACTCTCAAAAATTGCAGTAAACAGCTCGATGTCCAAGTGGAAACCAGTGACGAGTGGTGTTCCTCAGGGGTCGGTACTGGGACAGATGTTGCTTAACATCTTTGTCGGTGACATGGATGTTGGGATGGAGTATACCCTCAGCAAGTTTGCTGACAACACCAAGCTGTGTGGTGGGATTGACATGCTGGACAGGTTTGAGAGATGGGCTCATGCAAACCTCGTGAAGTTCAACAAGGCCAGATGCAAGGTCCTGCATGTGAGTCAGGGCAATCCCAAGCACAAATACAGGCTGGGTGGAGAATGGACTGAAAGCAGCCCTGAGGAGAAGGACTTGGGGATGTTGGTAGATGAGAAGCTCAACATGAACCAGAAGAGTACACTTGCAGCCCAGAAAGTCAACCACATCCTGGGCTGCATCAAAAGCAGTGTGTCCAGCAGGTCAGGGGAGGTGATTCTGCCCCTCTACTCTGCTCTTGTGAGACCCCACCTGGAGGACTGCCTCCAGCTCTGGAGTCCTCAGCACAAGAAAGACATGGACTTGTTAGAGCGGGTCCAGAGGAGGGCCACAAAGATGATCAGAGGGCTGGAGCACTCTGAAGGCAGGCTGAGAGAGTTGGGGTTGTTCAGCCTGGAGAAGAGAAGGCTCTGGGGAGACCTGGAAACTGGGAGACTGGCCTTCCAGTATCTGAAGGGGGCCTACAATAAAACTGGAGAGGGACTTTTTGCAAGAGCATGTAGTGATAGGACAAGGAGTAATAGCTTCAGCTAGAAAAGGGGAGATTTAGAATAGATATCAGGAAGAAATTTTTCATTTTGAGCATGGTGAGACACTGGAACAGGTTGCCCAGAGAAGTTCTGGATGCCCCATCCCTTAAGTGTTCAAGGCCAGGCTTTATGGGGCTTTGAGCAAGCTCTAGTGGGAGGTGTCCCTGTCCATGTCAGGAGGGTTGGAACTCAATGATCCTTAAGGTCCCTTCCAACCCAAACCACTCCAAGATTCTATGAAATAATTTTGGAAAGTAATATTATGAGTTTTTTGCCAAGAATTTATCAGAGCAAAACTTCCTATCTTCCAGTGGCATTCCTTTCATATTCAAACATTTGTGCCAACTGCCTTGAAGTTTTTATTGACTTTGAGAAGGACAGGAGTGGGGATATAGTCTTGCTGTCTTTTATTAGGTTTACCTGTATGTCATGGTGGTTTTTTTAGCAAATTTACTGAAAGATCAGTTGTAATTAAAATAATTATGCACACACAGAATGCACATATTTTAAAGGCAGGGTTTTTTTCTTCAGAGTTAAGATTTTATCACCTTTTAATACATGGCAATGATGGAATATATAAAACTAAACATGCAGTTGCAAATATGCCTGACTAAAGTTTATTTCTAGTTATTTACACTAACAGTTTTGTGTTCATTTAGGTGCCTTTTCTTATTTAGTTTTTTTTTTTTTCATTTGATTGTGTGTTTTTTCTTATATGATTGAAGTGTCTGGTAAATTACATATTAAATTTTTATGACTGCAGTAAAAAGTTTGCGTCCTACTTACGTTTCTCCTGATTGACTTACAGGAAAAATATAGCAGAGATGCATCTTTATATCAGTTAGTCATCTGCATGCTCTGTCTTTGTAAGTTTTTTCATCAATGCATGAATACCATCCCTAGCTAGGTTGAAATCCATTCTAAACTGACTTCTGTTAACAAATAGCTCCCTTACTTTCTTTTATACTCTGTACATAGTTCTTCCATATTGACAAAGACTTTATGATTGATTTTGATAAACCATTAAATCGAGAACATTCACAGAAGGCAGCCTTGTGATAAAATCAATAGATTTACTCAGCAGGACTTCAGATTTTTAATCAGGAAGCAGATTCTCTATAAACTTGTAAACGAGTGAAAAATCAGTACAGCAGTCTTGCATACAAACTGGGAATCAGTTCTAAAATATAATCATTTTTCTTGTAGAGTCTTGTATTGTTTTGGAAGAAGTGAGGCTGGGAATCCATGTAAGTACTACTAGTGACCTTAAAAGTCAGGGCTCAGGACCAGCCTGACCTGACTTTCACACATCAAAGAGGCAATAGATGACTAATGTTCAAACACTCAGGAAATGACTGAATGAATTGTTCTCCTGTAGTAAAGCTAGGATAAACTCCACAATACTTTTCACATATGGAAAAATCTTTCTCTTCCAAGATGATGTCAGCTAAGCCACACTGAAAAATTTAATTTCTCACCCACAGCAAGCTCCGTATGTTAAGTATTATAAAAGACATGTTCCACACAGTCATTTCCTCTGGTTCAATCTTCTGTTACTTTTTAGTCCAGAATGGTTACAAGTTATTTACATCAACTAGGAGAAATATACCTATTATCCATATACAGTATACCTATTACCTATGCAGGGCTGGCCTTTCCTCAGTTAGTCTTACTTGCCATTTATACCATGTTCTGATTTTGTTTCACAAATAACATCTTCCATCAAACTGACAAGTCTTTTGCTTGCTTCCATAGTAAATATCCCATCTCTTAAATCTGTTTTCATTAGCAAAGACATAGGCGAGGCAGAAAGGGCTTTTTTTGGGCAGAAGACACTTTCATTTTCTGTAGCTATTGTTGAATGTCTTTGTGTTTTTACATCACTTCAGTACAATGCATCTTATTATGACTGACAGATCTGTGATGGGATTTTTTGCTATTGTCATCAGGTTTCAGAAAAAAGAAACAAGTTTTACCATTTTTGACCTGTAAGCATTTGTCAACATTGGACTTACAAATTATTGTATATCTTTCAGCTACCAGTTTGTTACCAGACATAAGCAACAACCCTGTAACTGATCCATTTTGGATTATTCACTTTCCTGAAATTATTTTCTCTGTTTAGATCTTTAGTGATATTCCTGCTTATTTGGCTTGAGACCAGAAACACAATCTCCACTTACACAAAGAGTATGGTTTAAGGCTTTTTTTTAACTACCTCCAGGCTCTGCTTACTTTTTGATTCCATGGAGATGAGGTGTCTTCTAGCTTATCATGCCTTCAAACAGAAAACAATGTATTAAGTATTATAAGACAGTATTTTTTAAATTTTATATCAAATTAATAGAGCCAACAAAACAATGAAAAAACAATGAAACCAGTTTTTGTTGGATCAAAATTATGATTAATAATCTTGGGTTTTGAAGATGAAGAAGACTCAGCTGTTTGTCTAAGTATTTTTGGTTGGAATTTTCTATCAAAAACTTACAGAAAAATATATTACTTGCTTGTATTTTTTGCAAATCAGAAGTTTTTGTTTTGATCATGAAAAATGCTTTGGACATTGGGATCGGTTCAGATTAGAATTAATCTGAATATTGCAATAATATTATTGTTCACTGTGTTAAAAAAAAGTTGATGGATTTGGACCAGTTTCCAAGGAAAGGCATTTGTATCAGAAGAAAATCCTTTTCCGAATAACATGTGGTTAATCTACTTTAGTGATTTCAGCAGGTTAGCTAAGGACCAAAAGACCTTTCAGAGAAGAAATTACTTTCACTGGTGGAGGCATTCCCTCCCAAGCAGGTTGAAGCTATAATGGGAGAGGAGGAGAAATTTATAGAGCTGCCATTTATGATTAAACAGTTGTGTTGTTAAACAGAGTACTTTGATTTCAAATATATCATTTTTGTAATGCACCTTGAAGCTAAATGGATTTTTAAAATCAAGTTGAAAATCCCAAGAGTTATGACTAGAGTATCCAGGTGCTTGATGATTGCCCCACACTTCTGCAAAAACAAACTCATATGAGAAAAACCCAGTTCCATATCTCCATTGTGTGTTCTGTCTGCCAGGTTGTATTTCAATCAACATTGCCCTTTGCTTTAAACAGTGTAATTAAAAGGTAATTACCTGACAAATAGTAAGTGATATAGAATAGTAATACATCAAATTGGAAAGCACAATATCCAATTATTAGGAAGCTGTTAACCCCATTAGATAATCATCAGTAGCAAATAAGACAACAAGTGATCACTTAAGTGCTTCACCTAAAAATGCAAAAGGTCTGGAGTGAATGAAAGAGCCAGTGCTTTATGCTGCTCCATTTCTAAAGGTAAAAAAAAAAAACAAACCCAAAACTACAACAACAACAAAACAATCAAAAAAACACACACGGAGGTTAATTTCAGACACTATCAAAATACTGCTTTTTGCAGACCGGAGAGAAAAACCTAACTGACATACACTGCACTGAAGGATGCCATGGTAAATGCACAAACAGCAGTGTGTATTACCATACAGAACATATCAGAAGAGTAGACATGAAATCAGCTGGGAAAGGGCTGAGTATACAATGTTTTTCCAAAAAGATGAAAATATCAGAATTCTTGCATTTTTGTCAGAAGTGACAGGAAAAAAAAAAAGACCAACTTGTTTTCTTTTAAACAACTACCAAAGAAAGATAAAACAGAAAGCAGGCACACTTCATACTACCTTACTTAGTTTCTTCCATCAGAAGACAGGCAGAAAATACTATCTAGTTAACTGTTGCACATATGAAGTGGCTAGTTGATCATTAATACCTGAAAATACTTGCATGAGCCATGTGATACCACTCACAAATTTACACGATGCTGAACTATAACTATGTCTATAACATGAGTTGTAGATATAAATGAGCATGATGCTCTTGTACATGCTATAACCCTTCTACTTGATTTTGTATTAGATTTTGCCAGGTAGGGAGGGATACAGTAAAAGAAGAATGAACAAGCATTTAAGCTTAGCATGTGAAAGAAACAAGATTTCTCAGCATCAACAATTTGGTTGATGTTTTATAAGTCAGGCTACTCTAGTGTTCTGAAAATAAGTGAATCACTACCCATCATCAAGACCTGATGTAGTATATTAGGCTGAGAAGCTGCCCAGACCCTGTTACAGAGCCAGTGCTAATGGGGGGATGTACAACTGCAACCTGCTCTCCCTTTTTGCCCCTATAAATCTTTATTTACTGTTGTGCATCAGTCTGCATGTCCATTTTCAAGCACCAATGACTTCTGAAACAAAGCTAAGATTTTGCATACAGTTGATACTTGTAATTTTGTTTCAGGGGAAACCAAATCTTTTTAAAGAAACCACCTCAAAATTCACAAGGCAATTGCTTGGATGGGTAGATTTACCTGAGAGGGTAAGGTTTTGGAAATACATTCAAATTTTTAGGTGTATGTTGTAATGTAAATGGTTTGTATATGCTTGTTCTTGTAAAAAATATGTTTATATAAATGGTTCTTCCTTACTTTTGTCAATGACTGAATACATCATTCCCACAAAGAATTTATTCAGACAGCTTTGTATGCACAAGGCAGAATTCCATGTGTCCGTCACAGACAGTGGAAGACTCCTGCAACTTAACACGTCAGGTAACACAGCGCAGGTATAACCATAGGATTCAAAACATTCCCTCATATTCATTAGATTAGAAAAGTCACAGATTTTAAAATAAACTAGAACATTAAGTTTGCCAGTTGCCACGCACACACAAAAAAGCACCAGTACGTGTGTCCTGCCTATCCCATCTCTTTCCTAGTTCGTTCCAGTTAAAATTTATTTCTGGAAAAACTTGCTGAACTGGTAGCTTCAGCTGGCTGTATTTAAAACCCCAAAGATGAATACAAATGCTATCAGCTAATTTAATAAATTAATATAGAAGATAAAACCTCAGTTCATGATACATTTCTAGAATTTTGAAAGTCTCAGCTAAACAAGCAGCATGTGAGCTTATCTGGGGGAAGTCATGATTAACATTCAGCTTTAACGCTATTAAATGGCAAGTGCTTGTCTCCTGCATTTTTCCTACAACCCAAAAGTTTTTACAGCTCATGTAATATCCAATTAAAGATCAAAACCAAAATATCATACATAACCCAGTGGAAGAGGCAAGGGATAAAGTTTACAAGTGCAGGGTCTAAGACTGATGTCTCTTACACTAGTTTTCCAATACTGATTTTTTTAAAAATTATGAGATGAGAAATCATAATGCTTTTTTTTATATGATGATCTATTTCTTCCTTGATAAATCACCCCCAAAAATATATTTTCAAAAGTTATTTCAAATGTATTAATTTGATATTTCCAGAATTCATTGGAATTTTTATTTATTTAAAGTTGGAAGAAGCATTCAGACTTACAGAAACTTAAAAAAAGTCATGTAGGCAGAATGCTGTGTTCATATTCAATGATCCCGTATGGTAAAAAACCTATCTGCCCTTGATATATGATTTACATGAAAAAAAGAGAAAGCCTAGATTCTGAACACCATGAGAGTTTTAAGAACACTCAATGTTGATCAGTCTTTCCAGAAAAGGTTCATTTAATAGGAAAATGCTGAAATACCTGTTGCCTATTCTTTATAGTTTCTTCCTTTCTTGACAAGTGTATGGTGGCTGTCACTGTATTTGAGTTTCTATAATGTCTGGTAGAGCTGAGTGTTAATACTTTGAGGAAATCACATGGCATTAGAATGTATACTTCTACTTAAAGCAATTACCTTATCTGCAAAACAGAATCAATGACATAAGCTTTTTGCTCTGGAGTAAAGCCATTCTGACAGGTCACGTTGTGTTTTGAAATCGCTTATTTCAAATACTTTGATATTATATTATGTCATATGATGGTGCAAAGGGCCTAAAATATTTTAGTCAGGAGGAATGGATTTTTTTTTTTTAACAAAAAATTGTGAAATATACAGATTTAAGTTTCGCACATGATGAAGTATGACTCTGAAAGGGATATGTCTACTGTGGAATGGAATTTCATCCCCTCACAGTTTTTATCCCATGAGTGCTGGATTCTATGTAGGTTATTTTAGCACATGTTGTTCCTCCTTACTTGTCAGGTTTTTTTAAAGCTCAAAACTATACATTTTTCTGTTGGTGACATATTAAACTTACTTCCTTAGAAGAAATCATTGTTCACTTCATTGCCTTGTATACATACACATATATAAGTTTTTGCTTTTTTGCCTTGTAGAGACAAAGAATATTAGAGAAGACTGAGTTCATCTCCTTATAGATGGTAACTATTTGGCTTTGATATTAATTCTGATTAGTAACACATGGAGTGAGTTCATATCAGCTGGCAATTTGCTAACTACCCTGACAAACAAGAAGAGATTGAGTGAACCAGCTCTCTCAATGCTTTCCCTGTGGTTTGCAATATTTGGTTCCCATTTATTAGGCTGTTAAGCTCAATTAGAAACCTGTCAGTCAATTTCTTGAAACCTCTGTATCTGTCAAAGCAGGCTCCTCAGTGTCTTTTCAGTCTCCTCCCTCAGATATGTGAGTGGGTTTCAAAGAATTAGTGTTGATATTTACTGATGTTAATGTTTTCTACTTCTTTGTTACCCATAATAATACTTGTTGGCTTCTTTAACCTGAAGTACAGCTATGTTCTATCTGGTATTTGGTGCACTTTGCCTCAGTTATCAGATTCAGCAGGAAAGGTGGGAGTAGAAGTGTTGCATGAAAAAAAATGAAGTCAAATTCAGGCTTCTTTGTCTAGTATATGAATAACAAAGCCTAAACCTGGTACTCTGACAGGAACCAGCCTAACTACAGTCGATTCTCAAACAAATAAAATATCCTGAAATTTAAAATAGTGTTGCACTTAAAATCAGGAGTGCATCTCTACACCTAGACTCCATACTAGACTGTTACCATTTTGTACATGTACATGCAGGTGGCAATGAAATGAGGCAGAGGAATCCAACATAATGATGTATAAAAAAATTCATATCCCAAAACCAATGGTAGTTAGAGGAAGATTGCCTAAGGAAATGGGATAACTTTTTTTAAGTACTGTTAATTGATCCAATTTAGCTTTATAAAAGATGACATTTCAACATAGAAATCTTCGAAACATAACAATAAAAGCAAAGCAATGACTGAAGAGTAATTGTGCAAGTACAGTGTCAGCAATGCCAAAACATGTATTTTACTTTAAAATACATTAATTGATTAAAATACATTATTGATGTAAACCAACTGGAAAATACTAACCTACAGGAAGTGAATGGAAGCGTATAGACAGTGTAAGACATATAAGATACTGATTAAATTGGTACGGTTACCTGGAGTTGTATGAATAAAAAGACTATTAAGTCACAGAAATATTATTGAATATTTCTGGGACAATTAAGTACTTCACAAGTGTGTGAAATCTGTACTGGTGTACAAACTTGATGATGACCAAATTGGTAAAATATGGAAAAAAGGAATGAAATCACTGTGACATAAGAAGGCATCACTGGGAAACACTGTAGGCAAAACATAATGATGCCTAATTGTGGGAGAAGAATGGGAAACTATGAAGCGGACAAGTAATAAGAATTGCAGGAAGTAAAAAAAATAATCTCAGTTTAAGATTTTATTGTAACACTTCTTTAAAAAGAAATTAAGCAGAAGCTTTTAGTTGAGTCAAAATCTTAAGACATACATAGAGATGCAACAATACTACAAGCAAATAAGCAGTTAGAAAATAAGGAGATTATTTTTTCAGAAAATTGGAGCGTAACAATTAGAAATATATAGTGACAGATGACTAAAGCTTGACTGATTTTTTGAAAAGAACTGTGATAAAAAGGCACCATATAGTCCTTTTGCAACATGGATTGACAGAAATTAAGTTTGAGTCTAGTAAGAAGCTTAGAGTGAAGCAATTGGAAATGTACATGGAGATATATGAGCAAGACTGAGAAAAATACCTGACTGGAAAGCATGAGAAAATAACAGAATTCACAATAAATGATTAAAGTGTTCAGCAAGCTTTCATGCTCATCTCAGAATAAATTGACAAAAATGGTAGAATATTGTGGTGGGTTGACCCTGGCCGCATGCCAGGTGCCCGGTAAAGCCGCTCTATCACTCCCCCTCCTCAGCTGGACGGGAGAAGGAAAATATAATGAAAGGCTCATGGGTCAAGATAAGGACAGGGAGAGATCATTCATCAATTACCCTCAAAGGCAATACAGACTCAACTTGGGGAAAATGAATTTAATTTATTACCAATCAAATCAGAGTAGGGTAATGAGAAATAAAAATTAAATCTTAAAACAGCTTCCTCCCACCCCTCTCTTCTTCCTGGGGTCAACTTCACTCGCAATTTTCTGTACCTCCTCCCCGCCAGTGGCACAGGGGGACGGGGAATGGGAGTTGTGGTCAGTTCATCACACAGCGTTTATTCCACTCCTTCCTCCTCAGGGGGAGGACTCCTCACACTCTTCCCCTGCTCCAGCGTAGGGTCCCTCCCATGAACTTCTCCAGTGTAACTCCTTCCATGGGGTGCAGTCCTTCAGGAACACACTGCTCCAGCGTGGGTCCCCTACAGCGTCA